>JAHZTW010000006.1:17861336-17890634 GCA_020283515.1 Alliaria petiolata | reverse complement strand
ACATCATTAGTTCATTAGGGTAATTAACAAAGGGATTTGAGCCACACATCATGGTCTTATCTTGATTAAGTGTTCTAGGTATAGAGTTTGCTTGATTAGTAGCTTAAATGATTGCAAGGTTGCTCCTTTAGTTTCCCAAATCAATGATTCCATCCCTAGGTTTCGATTTAGTCATTTGATAATCTTGCTTAGTAGTAATCCTTGTTTAGTATCTTGATTAGTTTCAATTAAGGCTTAATTTCATAGTTATTGCTTTAGTAGTATCTCTTTAAGTTTGTAGCTTGCTTTAAATTGTCACTTGTTACTTGAATTTGCCAATTTAGCTTAGCTTAAACAAAACTTTGCATTCTTAGTGAATCATCTCCCAAGATGGATTGATACCTTAAATATTGCAATGATATGAGCAATTAAGGAATTGCTTGCAAGAGCTAAAAACTCTTGTACCAGTATTCCTAATAAAAATAGAAAATCAACTTAGAATAAGAAAATAGAATAAAAAGGAAACGCAGCAATAATAAGGAAAGTCGTTGGAGCCGTTGATCGAAGCTTCTAGGATGCTGCTGCATCAGGACTCCAGGGGTGAGAAGGATTCGTCCGCGACTCAAAAGGTGGATCAACAGGCAAATAATGAGACAGGTACTTGACATTGAAGACGTCAGAAGTTGTAACATCTGGAGGAAGGAGTAGGCGATAAGCATTATCGTTAATGCGTTCGAGAACTTCCACGTGACCATTTTTTTTGCTTGGAGTTTGTTATAAGCATGAGCGGGCATGCGGTCACGAGTTAGAACAACCAAAACAAGGTCGCCTACTTCAAAGACGAGATGACATATGTGTGCATCTGCAGCTGTCTTATACTTTGTCACAGAAGCTTCTAAGTTTGCCTGTGTTTGCTCATGAGTCTCTGCAATTTGTTCAATGAAAGTTTCAGCACCGCCATGTAGATGCACACGATCAGGTAGAGAATAAAGGTCAGGTGGCGCACGAGGAACCACACCATAGATGATCTGAAATGGACTGAAACGGGAGCTACGGTTTACGGCATGGTTGTGAGCAAACTCTGCTTGTGGAAGCTTTGAATCCCATGATTTAATAGAAGTTCCCACCAAACAACGTAAAAGATTAACAAAAGAACGATTAGTGACCTCCGTTTGTCCATCAGTTTGCAGGTGATAAGCGGAGCTCATATCAAGGCTTGTGTCAAGAAGCTTCCACAAAGATCGCCAAAAATGACCAAGAAAACGTGAATCGCGATCTGAAACGATGGACAATGGTAAACCGTGAAAGCGATATATCTCTCGAAAAAATAACGTTGCGACTTGAACTGCATCAGTAGTACGTTTGCAGGGAATGAAATGAACCATCTTGGAGAAACGATCGACGACAACAAAGATGGAGTCAAACCCTTTTTGTGTTCTTGGCAAGCCCATCACAAAATCCATACTTATGTCGGTCCATGGTTGTGCCGAAATAGGTAACGGAAGATACAAACCGGCGTTTGATGCTTGTCCTTAAGATTTCTGACAAGTAACACATCGCTCAACAAATATTTAGACATCCCGACGAAGTGACGGCCAAAAATAAGATGAAGAAACAAGGTGTAAGGTGCGATCTCGACCAATGTGTCCTTCGTTATGTAGCTCCGAAATTAGTTGTAAGCGAAGACTGCAATCGGGTATGCAAAGACGGTTATCTCGAAACAAGAACCCGTCGTGAATAGCATAAGGCAAGGATGAGCCAGAAATCACGGCAGCCCTATTCGATCCAAAAAAGGGTCAGTGGGATACAAATCTGCAAAGATGCTAAATCCAGGAACCGAGACGTGAAGAATGGATAGCAAAGTGTGACGACGACTCAGGGCATCTGCAACGCGATTGCTAACACCAGAAGTGTGCTTTATCACAAACGTAAATTGTTGAAGATATGCTATCCAAGAAGCATGGCGAGATGAAACTTTATCCTGGGTACTGAGATGTTTTAGCGCGTCATGGTCAGTGTAAACAACAAATTCCTTGTGAAATAAGTAATGCCGCCAATGCTTTATTGCCTGTATGATTGCATAGAATTCGATATCATAGGTACTATAGCGAAAACGAGCACCAGAGATTTTCTCGCTGAAGAATGCGATAGGACGATTACGCTGACTAAGCACCGCGCCAATTCCTGTCTTGGAAGCGTCACAATGGAGCTCAAAGACCAAGGTGAAGTCGGGAAGAGCCAAAATTGGAGCAGAGCTTAACTTTTCTTTGATGATATTAAAGGCGATGGTTGCAGCAGGCGTCCAAGTGAATGTGCCGTCGCGAATGCAATTCGTGAGAGGAGCCATGATGGCACTAAACTGGGGAACAAAACGGCAGTAAAAGGAAGCGAGTCCATGGAAACTTTGTGCTTCAGAGATTGTTGTGGGCTTCCGGCCAGGACTGTATTGCAGATACTTTTGCAGGGTCAACAGCAAGACCCTTTTCCGAAACCATATACCCCAAGAAATGTACTTGTGGAGAGACAAATGCACACTTTTTTAAGGTAGCGAAAAGTTTGTCACGTCGTAAGACAAGGAGGACTTCTCGTAAGTGTGAAAGATGGGCTTCAAGAGTCATACTGAAGATCAAAATATCGTCGAAGTATACAACAACGAATTTTCCGATAAAAAGACGTAAAGCTTGATTCATAACACGCATAAAGGTGATGAGCGCGTTAGACAATCCGAAGGGCATTACCAACCATTCAAAAAGGCCTTCACGTGTTTTAAATGCTGTTTTCCACTCGTCTCCCGGTCGAATGCGAACCTGATGGTATCCGCTCTTTAAATCACGCTTAGAGAAAACACGTGCTGTCCCAATTTGATCAAGTAGATCGTCTAAACGAGGAAACTGAAATCGATAACGGACAGTGATTTTGTTGACGGCGCGAATATCAACACACATACGGCACGAGCCATCTTTCTTCGGAATTAACAATGCTGGAACGGCGCAAGGGCTCATACTTTCACGCAAAAATCCTTTAGAAACTAAATCTTCAACCTGCTTAAGGAGTTCTTCATGTTCAGTGGGACTCATTCGGTAATGAGGGCGGTTAGGGAGATTTGTATCAGGAACCAAATTAATTTGGTGTTGGATATCACGCAAAGGAGGTAGTCTAGGAGGTAGGTCAGCAGGGAAGACATCGGCGAATTCTTGGAGAAGCTCAGAAAATTCAGGTCGAATGCCATGCTCACCAGGTGGAGAGGATGGTGTTGCGGTGAGTACAAAGACAATGCCTTCTTCACACATTGCAGCTTCAAACGGCTTTTTATGCATAAAAAAGAGAGGAGCGGGTGTCGATGATAGAAATGGTGGCAGTGATGGTTTGAGTGTAAAGCTTCGGTTTTGAAACTTAAAACTATATGTGTTGAGGAAACCATCATGTTGGACCTTACGGTCAAATTCCCAAGGACGACCAAGAAGTAAGTGGCAAGCATCAATTGGAACAACGTCGCAGTAAACTTGATCATGATATGCATCGCCAATCAAGAATACGACCAAGGCGCGTCGGGTAACACGAACGTCATTGGTTTGCTGTAACCAAGCAAGGTTGTAGGGAGCACGGTGTTGTTCATCTTTAAGGGATAGTTTTTGGACGGCATCCGCAGCAATTACATTCTCACAACTGCCAGAATCGATAATAAGCTTGCACACTTTTCCTTCAATTGTACAACGAGAATGGAAAAGGTTGTTACGTTGCGGAAAGTCTGCTTGCAAGCGTGGGGCAAAACACGACTGACGCAGCATCAAAGAAACACCTGGTCTCTTATACACATCTAGATGTGTATAAGAGACAGCGTCATTGGTTTGCTGTAACCAAGCAAGGTTGTAGGGAGCACGGTGTTGTTCATCTTTGAGGGATAGTTTTTGGACGGCATCCGCAGCAATTACATTCTCACAACTGCCAGAATCGATAATAAGCTTGCACACTTTTCCTTCAATTGTACAACGAGAATGGAAAAGGTTGTTACGTTGCGGAAAGTCTTCTTGCAAGCGTGGGGCAAGACACGACCGACACAGCATCAAAGAAACACCTGTGTCAGCTTCTAATTCCTCTGGTGATTCATCAACGATGTCATCATATTTAATTTCCACTTCATGACCAGTGGAATCGAGAAGTAGCCCTCTGCGATTACGGGTTGGACACGACGATTGAGGGTGACTGGGTTCACCACACGCAAAGCAACGAATCGTACCAACACGATTAGGGCGAGAAGGGTCAACAGGAACAATCGCTGTTTCGGGCATGGCGTTGAGAGGTGGATTTGTAGCTGGAAACGGAGTAGTGAAGGGGAAAGGTCGTTGTCGTCACGACGAACTCCAAGGAGAGAAATTGATTTTTGTTTGAGATTCAACGGTTAAGGCTTGTTGATGAGCTTCAGCAATCGTAAGAGGATTAAACAAATTCAAGGTGTGCTGAATTTGTTGGCGTAAACCACCAAAGAAACAGGCCACGAGCTGACTCTCGGAGTCGTGAAGATCAATCCTATTGAATAACAAAAAAAATTCGGTGGCATATTCTTCTACGGAGCGGCTACCTTGTCGTAAGGTCTGCAGTCATTGGAACATAATTTGATCATAATTATAGGGCAAAAATGTCTTCCGCAGATGCTTCTTCAATTTTTCCCAGGATACAATCTTAGGTTTGCCCAAACGAGTACGTGACGCTTTAATTTGGGTCCACCAAGCAGCAGATCTGCTGCGAAAACGCATTGCAATCACAAGGACACAATGTTCGAGAGGAACATGTTTGAATTCCAAAATTTCTTCAACTGTCACAATCCAATCGAGTAATTCTTCTGCAGTTGGGCCACCATGGAATTCAGGGATTTCAAATTTGAAGCTTCGTTCCCATTGAGAATCTCCGTTGCGAGGCAAAACAGGATTGTTTTGCGCGAATGGGTTTGCGTGATCATCGTTTGCAAGTTGATCATTGTCTGCAAGTTGATCATCGTCTTGTTCTTCATGAGGTGATGAGATCTGTGGAGCACGTTGATTTGCCATAGCCTGCATCGTGATGGTGAGTTGTTGGATTTGTTCTTGAAGACGAGCCAAAGCTTGTTTTGCGTGAGTTCGGCGGCAGTCGATTGACGTTGTCGTGGGATGGTGAGGGTTGTGTTTTTCTCTGATACCAACCTGATGAAGGGTAAGAACAGAGTTTCAGCTCAATCTTGAGATTTCAGAGAAATCACTAGAGACCTGCTTCTTGAAGAAGAATTTAATTAAATCTCTCTTAAGGAACTTAAGCAAACTGCTCGTTTATTAATTCTCAATAATCTGAATTACAAAGCCATAAGAAGAGATCTATATATAGAACTCTTATACCGTCAGTAGGAGACGTATTCCTAATAAAAATAGAAAATCAACTTAGAATAAGGAAATAGAATAAAAAGGAAACGCAGCAATAATAAGGAAACTCGTTGGAGCCGTTGATCGAAGCTTCTAGGATGTTGCTGCATCACCTACACTTTTCAAGGATGCACATGAGTTCATAAAATTATGTGAAGCTTGTCAAAAGGCTTGAAACATAACCAAGAGAAATGAAATGCCACAAGAACCTATCTTTGAAGTGGAGGTCTTTGATGTTTGGGGGATTGATTTTATGTGGCTATTTCCATCATCATATGGCAACAAGTACATTCTTGTGGCAGTAGACTATGTGTCTAAGTGGGTGGAAGGCATAGCTTCACCAACAAATGATTCAAAGGTGGTGGTCAAGCTTTTCAAGACAAATCATTTTCCCAAGGTTTGGAGTACCCAAGGTAGTGATTAGTGATGGAGGAAGCCACTTCATCATCAAGATTTTTGAGGGTCTCTTGAGGAAACATGGAGTTAAGGACAAGGTGGCCACGCCCTATCACCCTCAAACAAGTGGTCAAGTGGAGGTTTCAAATAGGCAAATCAAGACTATACTAGAGAGGACCGTGGGAGTTACTAGAAAGGATTGGTCTAGCAAGCTTGATGATGCTCTTTGGGCATCCATCAAGACTCCTATTGGAACCATGCCTTTTAACCTCCTCTATGGCAAGTCTTGTCACCTTCCTGTGGAGTTAGAGCACAAAGCTCTTTGGGCTGTGAAGCAACTTGACTACAATCTCAAGATAGCCCAAGAGAAAAGGCTAGTGCAACTTCATGAGCTTGATGAGATAAGGATGCAAGCTTATGAGAGCGCCAACATTTACAAAGAAAGGACCAAGGCCTTTCATGACAAGAAGCTGGTCCATAAGGAGCTCAAAGAGGGAAGCATGGTTCTGCTCTACAACTCAAGACTGAGGCTGTTCCCCAGGAAGCTCAAGTCTAGATGGTGCGGGCCATTTGAGATAAAAGAAGTGCTACCATATGGGGCTGTCACTTTGATTGGCACGAGTGGAGAGAGTTTCACAGTGAATGGGCATAGAGTCAAGCCCTACATGGCGAGTGACAGCAACAAGGAGAGCAACACACAGCTTCTCCAAGACCTACAACCGACCTAATCCGGTAAAGTCAAGCTAAGAGACTTAAAACAAGCGCACTTGGGAGGCAATCGCATGTCTATCTTTGTGTATAAATTTTTTATTTCATCTCTAGATTATGTTTTTAAGTGTGTGTGAGCAGGAACAAGGGAAATGAAGACCCAAGAATCGAACCTACAAGGCTTAAGCACAACAAACTCCAACGAACACCATTCCAAAACCTTGTAAATATCATGCATTTTTGGATTTTGATTTTTATTTTTGTTGATGGCCTCTCTTGAACTTGGATTACACAAGAGACTGTGTAATTTAAGTTTGGGGGAGAGGTTGGGAGATTTAACTTTGTGTTTTGTACTCTTATTTTTCTTTTAACATATTTGAGTCTTCATACATACATATATTGCATAGAAAAATACAAAAAGAAAATTCAGAAATTTTTTAAAATTTCGAAAAAAAAATAGACATAGCTTGAGTTTAGATTATTTATCATATAGGTTGCATCATTCATATGCATAGGGGGCAATGATAAAAAAAATTTCCTTGTAAAGTGTTTTAAGCTCATGAATTGGTTCAAGGCCCTAGTTAGTAGTCCTTTGATGCTTTGTGCAAATTTGAAAATTAAGTTCTAACCATCTTTGGACCATTTGTCTTGATTTTCTTGGCTTAAGTTGAAACAAGTATGAATTGAATCCTTACCTAACAAGTGAAACCTTAACATAGACTTTAAATTATCATACTTGTGCATTTGAAAAAGGATACATGGATACATATACATATTTGGGCTTTCTTCTTCCTTTCACCACTCTCTTGTGAGCCTAAATAGATTTACAAACCTTAACCCTTACCTCCTTTCAAGCCAAAATTCGTGTGAGTATGTGTGGCCTTCAAACTTTTTGATTGAAATTGGCATAAAGTGTTAGGTTTAGGGCGACATGTTTAGGCTCTCATATGATGTTAGCTTTGCATTTTGAAGCTAGTTATAGGCTTGATTTGG
This sequence comes from Alliaria petiolata, assembly GCA_020283515.1. NCBI lineage: Eukaryota > Viridiplantae > Streptophyta > Magnoliopsida > Brassicales > Brassicaceae > Alliaria > Alliaria petiolata. The sequence goes on along the minus strand of JAHZTW010000006.1, from coordinate 17,883,168 downwards.
GCAGGTCATGAGTTTGAGAATGAGAAGGTGCTAGGGAAATGAATGAGAATGGATACATAGTTTTGGTGGTTGGTCTTGATTTGTATTGTGTAAAAGCTCAAGTTAAAAATAAAAGATGATAGATGTCTTATAAAATGAAAAGAAAAGAGCCAAGAGGCCAAATGCATAAAAGAAAAAAAATATAAGAAGAGAGTTATCCAAAGAAAGGAGAAGAGCTAATAAATGAATGGCCATACCACTAGCTATAAGAAAGTGTGAAGAAGGTTCCCTAGGACGAATTTGTTGAAGTTCTTGTAGGTTTGTACATGGCGTTTTGCTTTGCTTGATCTTGGGTATCTTTAGAGGGTGAGTGAGCTGAAAAGAAAATGAATGAGAGAGGAATTAGGATCATTGATAGCATAAAGGGTAGATGAGAGTCTAGTCATGTATGCATGAATTGCCTTTTACCTTTAGCATTATGCATGTGTTCAATTCTTCTTGAGAGAAACCATTGCTTGAAGTACACACTTGAATGAGATCATCTTTATCTCTTAGCCTTGACCCTTAGCCAAATGTATTCGGTTTTAAAAAGCATAAGTATGATCCACAGTTTGAGCTTTAATGAATGTTAAAGGTTAGTATTCTTGGATTGTGAGTGTAGACAAGGCTTGATTTGAAATTCAGTCTGTGATGAATATGGCTAAATTCTTTGGAGTAGAGTTTGTATGATGCATCTTACGATTGAGAACAAGGACCATTGAATTGATTCATTTGAAAAACACTTTTTGATTTGAGCCCCCACTTTCAAACTACTTCTCCTAGTTTGTCTTTGGTTTGCTTGAGGGCAAGCAAAAGGAAAGTTTGGGGGAGTTGATATACTTAGATATTTCATGCATTAACCATGCATTTAGGACATATTTGCACTCATATTGCATTCATACTTAGAAATGATCATAGATTTTGTCCCATTTTAGGTCCTAAGACATGTTGCATTAGCATTTGCATATGTTCTTGCATTTATGCATCATTTTCAGGACATTTGGTGTGCATGAAGCTAGTTTGGATAGTAGGCATGGACAAGAAGAGCTAAGGAATTGGTTGGAGTCAAGAAGAAACTTGGACAAAAGGGCTGAAGACATGATCGACCAGCAGGTCGATCCAGGCCGAGAACGCTTCGGCCAGCAAGGGATCGATCGTTCCGTCGCGGATCGATCGATCGATCTACATCTCTACGCATTCGGCCAGCACCAGATCGATCCTCGGATCGAACCACATATCGAGCAGCCGGTCGAACTGAAGTCCAACGGCTAGACACAGATCGATCGATCCGTAGTAGATCGATCAATCCCTCCTTCTGCTTTTCATGCTTTTTAGCCACCGACCTCTATCTTGTTTTTAGTGAGGGTGCCTTCATTTCTGGGCCTATATAAGACATCCTACCCTATTTTTCTGAAAGGACCACGAAATTTTAGAGTTCTCTCCTTCTTCTTTAGGTCTAGCCACCATCTTTGAAGGATTTCATGCTTTTCTTGTTTTGTAAACTTTAAGCTTTGATTTATACAAGTACTTATCCTTAATCTTTTTTCTTGTTCTTGGTTAAGCATGTTCATCATCTCAAACACAGAGTTTAAGAGAGATTCGAACATGGTTAGTGAGTAAATCATCAAGGTTTAATGTTTTGGTGATTAGGGAGGTTTAAGAGGTTTAACTTGGGATTTTTCTTGTTCTTCATCTCATTCTCTTCTTGGATTTGGAGGGCTAAAAGCCTAGAGATGCTTGAGAAAGATCTCTTTGATCTTAGGGATTTCCTTATCTCAAAAAGACTTAGGAAATCCCATAAACCCAAATCCAAGAGATTAGCTCATCGTTTCCCACACACCATGGATGTTTAGGGAGCTAATTAGGCCATCTTTAGGATCTGTGCTTTATGTTCTTCAGCCTATCTTTCCACCATACACCATGCGTTAGGATGAAAGGTTGAAGAAAGGGTGTTTACTACAAACCATGGAAAGATCTAGCTTTTATTTCTTAAGGCTTAGAGATATCTCATTAGAAATGTGTAGTTCTGTTTTTATAAAACCCAAGTTCGAATCTTAAACCTCTCTAAGCATGAACCAAAACCTTGAATCTATTTCTAGTACTTGAATCTTCAAAGCCATCATCTTTTAGTTTTAAAGTTAAATCTTTTCTCTTAGCTTGTTAAAATCATCTAATTTGCTTAATAGTTTGTTTAGAGTATCTTAATAAGAAAACTTGTGTTCTTGAATGTTTTAGAGTTTTTTTTATTGCTTAGAGTATCACTCATTAGCCTGGTAGATATTTAGAAGTCGTTGAATTTTTATAACTAGTTTTTATAATTCTTCTTAGATTGCTAGAAATTGCCCACTTGATATCTCTTTAACATTTGGATTTTTTAAAACTAGTAGCGTGGTCATTAAAATTCTTAGCAGTAGCCTAGCAGTAGTTTAACCCATCAGTAGAATTGTTAAAATTGTTTTCATAGTCGTTTGATAGCTGCAAGTAGTTTTTACAATTTGTTTCCCTCATTTAAAACCGAAAATTGCTTAGATTTACTTTGAGCTCTTGCATTTTTGGTAGCTTTCAACACCTGATTTGGATTGATACCTAAAGTACTACAATGACATAAAGAGGCTTTAGGTTTGATATAGAAACACGAAATAATTCTCTTATCAGTCCACGACCCCAATGATGACCAAGAATGAGCTGTGTTTCGTCTTCCATGGATTGAAAAATGTCTTATGCGATAGCGAGGAGGGTAGCGAAGCCTTTCAAGATGATTTAGGGGATGATGTGAACTATAACTGCATCCTAGCCTCTTCCTTGGTGAAGTACAAGGCATAGGCTATGATATGTAAAGCATCCTCAGCGTTCATTGGTGGCTTCCTCACACCTTTGTTCATGCAAGCGGTAGTGGTTCTTCGAGATTTTGAGGCTTGTACGGATCGTGTTTATATGGACTGATATGCTCAAATTCACCCTGAGCTACTCTATCAAATTAAGAGATAACTGTAGTACTTAGGGGTCGAATTCCACAGAGAATCGATGCAACTAGACAAATTCTAATTTAGTCTTTAAGCTAAGAGTAATGTAGGAAAGCAGTAAATAGCAAGAAAATAAATGGTAGCAAGTCGAATTCTGGTTTTAAAATCAAGAGACAAAGCGCTAGGCTGTGAGGTATCTCAGGAAGATTTAGGTCGAAGGTTTTATTACTATCGGGATTAATTGTTCTAGAACTCGAAACACGGAAAACAAACAAACCAGCTTTCGCTGCAGATGTTATCAATGTCTAAACCTAGAAAGCCAACTTTGCTGCGAGTTCTAAGACAAAGACATGCATTAATTTCAAGTTCGATATTGTTCACAAAGACCTAAACCAACTGTCGTTGCGAACAGATTCAATGCTCATCTAATGATTCAGTCACTAAGTTATTAACAACACTTTCGCATCTGTTAAACAACCTAGGATTTCGAAATCTAGGTGATCAATCCTAAAATTTAAAGTTAAAACAATCAAAGATGAAGAATAAGCAAATAATCCCAACATAAAATCGATTCTAACAACCTAAAATCAATCCCTTGACTCCCCACAACCTAACTATGAAACTACTCAGACATGGATGCAGCAAACATCATAGAATAAGTAATTTGCATAAAAAGAATAGAAGAGATACAAGGGTTCCAAATCTCTCAAGAACAGAGTGCAGATTTATCTCCCTAAAGCTCTCAAAACCTAAACTCTCTCTCTGTCTCTCTAAATTATAAAGTGTGTGCCTAAACAATGGCATAAAAGCTCTATTTATAGGCCTAGGTACGAATCCTCAATTCCCTGGAAGATTAGGAAAAGTTTTGGAGATTTCTTTTTCTTCAAAATTCTGGAATCTTCACGTCTTCTGATCCGGAAAAGTCGGTGTCGATTGACACACGCTAGTGTCGATCGACACCCGTCGTGCATCTTCAATCCAACTTCAACTTTTCGTGACTTCATTCCATTATGCTCCAAAACGAATCCAAATCTCTAAATAGCTCCAATTGTACGTGAACCTGCATAGACTCTAAATAGACTCGAAAATAATACTAAGACTCAATAAAAACACTTATATCATGGTCCAAAAATGGGTAAAAACCATGATATATCAACTCCCCCAGACTTACCTTTTGTTTGCCCTCAAGCAAAACAGAAACTAAGTATAGAGTCGAGGTTTGAAAACATAAATATCCAGCTAACCTTCAGAACGCCACATTGAACCAACACTTCTTGAACCCACATACCATAGAGCCAACCTTAGGTAGTTTTTTAGTGTACTGACCACAAGCTTAGCAATCTCCCAAATCAAGTTCAAATCCCTTTTGCTTTCAAGAATTTCGAACTTTAGACAACAGTAATGACCAAAGGACATACAAATACTTTCCCTTCCTTAGTGCCTGAACAAGACATTCCTTCTACAGCTCTCCTATTTTCTCTTCCCTTACTCAACTGCTGCCCATTTTCAGGGTGTTCTAAGATCTTTTCATTGACTCTTTTTTTTTTTGCTTTTGAAGTCTCGGGAAATAGTGCTACTCTCTACTTGTGTTCCTTGTGAGGAGACAGGTTCAAGAGCACTCACTAATATTGTTCCTTATTGTGAGGAGACATGCTCATGAGGTTCTTTGCACTATTCCCAGACTTAGACTCTACTTTCTTTTCTCAAGGGAAGATCAAGGAGAGACTGCAGTGGTTCGTATCTTGTCAGTGCTGAAAGAGGAATCAAGTCCAATGCATACCAAGTTCTAAGCAAGAATCTGAACCCTTTTTGTTAGACTGATCCACTTGCAGCTTTCTACCTAGTAAAACCTGCAATCAACTGCTATGGCAATGGTCCTTCAAGTGTCAATTTTCTGTGGTTAGTTCTTCTAAAAACTAAAAATTTCTCTGATTTTGACTCGATAAATATTTTTCGACTGGCTCTTTTAAAAACCAAAATAAAAGCAAAATATATCAGTAATTTCCTCCCACAAACTTGAACAACACTATCCCCAATGTTATTAAACCTGAAGTTGGAAGAATAAATGAAAAGGAACCAAAAAAAATGAGCAAGGAGAAAGCACTTACCTGTGTTCGCGGGGGGTGTCGATCGACACAGAATAGTGTCGATCGACACTGTGTCTGTAGTCGATTTCGGACTTCCCAAAATCATAATTGGGTCCTATAAAAGTGTAAATCCGAGTTCTCCAAAGCTTGCACTGTCAGATTACTCACATAACACGATTAAAAGCACTAATATCTAGGCGAATCTCATAACTCAACCAAGGTTTCAAATCAAACTGAAAACTGACTCAAAAATTACAAAAAAAAACTGACTCAAAACTAACTTACCAGTGGGTTGCCTCTCACTAAGCGCTTTTTTACAGTCATTAGCTTGACTTTGGCAGGTTATCAGGTGATGGGTGCATCAGCCAGAGGCATCGTTTGTGCTTCTGGGATTTCGGCTTGTACCCAATAATGTTTCACCTTTTGTCCATTGACTGTAAACTCTTTGTCGTTTGGGTCGATCAGGACTATGGCTCCATATGGTTTGACAGCTTTGATGGTGAAAGGACCTGACCAACGAGAGCGCAATTTACCAGGAAACAATTGCAAACGAGAGTTATATAGGAGTACCTGGTCATTTTGTTCAAATTGTCTGTATATGATATTCTTGTCATGATAGGCCTTAGTTATCTCTTTGTATAGCTTTGAATTCTCATAAGCGTGATGTCTGAGCTCATCCAATTCATTCAGCTGTATCAACCGCCTTTCTGCAGCAGACTTGATGTCGAAATTCAGCAAATTCAATGCCCATGCTGCCTTGAATTCGAGCTCCACTGGAAGATGACAAGCTTTCCCATAAAGCAAATGGAACGGTGTAGTACCAAGTGGCGTTTTGAAGGCTGTTCTGTAAGACCAAAGCGCATCATCCAGTTTCACAGCCCAATCTTTCCTCGTGGCGCCAACTGTCTTCTCCAGAATCTCCTTAATCTGCCTGTTTGAAACTTCTACTTGCCCACTTGTCTGAGGATGGTAAGGAGTAGCCACTCTATGTTGAACACCATGCTTCTTCAGTAGCTTCTCAAAAACCTTGTTACTGAAATGCTTGCCACCATCGCTTATAACGATCCGAGGTACTCCAAATCTGGTGAAGATAATGGTCTTAAACAGCTTAAGAACCACAGCAGAATCATTGGTTGGACTGGCAATTGCTTCAACCCATTTGGACACATAATCCACAGCAACCAAGATGTACTTATTCCCATAAGAAGAGGGAAAAGGACCCATGAAATCAATGCCCCAGCAATCAAAGACTTCGATCTCAAGAATGAAGTTTTGTGGTATTTCATGTCTCCTGCTGATCTTCCCTTTCTTTTGACAAGCATCACATCCAGAGATGAAAGCATGAGCATCTTTGAACATTGTTGGCCACCACAACCCAGCTTGAAGAACTTTTGAAACTGTCTTAAATGTTGCAAAGTGACCTGCATAATTCGAACCATGGCAATGAAACAGCACGTCCTGCACTTCAGCTTCAACAATACATCTTCTGTAGATTCCATCTGAGCAATGCTTGTACCGATAAGGCTCATCCCAATAATACCTCCTAAGTTCCCTGTAGAACTTCTTCTTCTCATAGCCCTTTAGACAAGTAGGTTCATCCTCTGCAGCAAGGTAGTTGGCAATATCAGCATACCACGGTCTCTGACAAGTAGAAACAACCATCATTGGTTCATTAAACGCGTCTCCCATGGCCTTCAAAATCCGTCCCGCCAACTGCAGGTGGTGTCGATCGACACTAGTAGTGTCGATCGACACACGGGATCTTGCGTTGTGGTCGTCGTCCTCCAACCGGAGTGTCGATCGACACACATGGTCAGTGTCGATCGACACTGATTCCGATTCTGCAGAAATTTGTAAATTTCCTGCACTTCTTCCTTTCAATCCAGTCTCAATCGAATTGATAGTCTCCTCTGGGAAGAAATCATCAATTGGCACGTCATCTTTAACTTTGATTCTGGATAGATGATCAGCAACTCCATTTTCAACTCCTTTCTTGTCCTTAACCTTAATATCAAACTCTTGAAGGAGCAGAATCCATCTCAGCAATCTGGGTTTTGCATCCTTCTTCTGTATCAAGTATTTGAGTGCAGAATGATCTGTATGAACCACTACCTTGGACCCAACAAGGTATGGTCGAAATTTCTCAAAAGCAAACACCACAGCTAACAATTCCTTCTCAGTTGTTGCATAAGTTCGATGTGCTTCATCAAGTGTTCTGCTTGCATAGTAGATAGCATGAAGCTTCTTGTCTTTCTTTTGCCCAAGTACAGCGCCTACTGCGAAATCACTGGCATCACACATCACCTCAAAAGGTAAATCCCAGTCTGGTGGTTGTACAATTGGGGCGCTCATCAAGGCCTTCTTGATCTGCTCAAAAGCTGAGTGACATTCTGCAGAAAACTCAAACTTCACGTCCTTGCAAAGCAAAGCAGTAAGGGGTCTTGCAATCTTGTTGAAGTCCTTGATGAATCTTTTGTAAAACCCAGCGTGGCCTAGAAAACTTCTCACTGCCTTTACTGAATTTGGCGCCTGTAGTGTTGTCATCACCTCGATCTTGGCGTGATCCACTTCGATTCCAGCTGCTGAAACTCTATGTGCAAGTACAATGCCATCTTGAACCATGAAGTGACATTTCTCCCAATTCAAAACCAAGTGCTTCTCTTCACATATAGTTAGCACTTTGCAGATATTGTCTAAACAACCTTTGAAGGAAGACCCATAAACAGAGAAATCATCCATAAAGACTTCCATACAATCTTCAATCATGTCTGTGAAGATAGACATCATGCAGCGCTGAAATGTTGCAGGAGCATTACAAAGTCCAAATGGCATTCTGCGGTATGCAAATGTACCATAAGGACATGTAAATGTGGTCTTCTCCTGGTCATATGGGTGAATGGGAATCAGAAAGAAACCAGAATACCCATCCAGGAAGCAGTAGTAAGGATGATTCGCCAGTCTTTCCAGCATCTGATCAATGAATGGCAATGGAAAATGGTATTTCCTTGTAGATGCGTTCAGCTTCCTGTAATCGATGCACATTTTGTGTCCAGTCACAGTTCTTGTAGGAATCAGCTCCTCTTTCTCATTCTTCACCATTGTGACTCCTCCTTTCTTAAGGACCACGTGAACTGGGCTGATCCAGGCGCTATCTGAGATGGGATAGATAATCCCCGCGGCCAATAGTTTCAGAATCTCCTTCTTCACGACCTCCTTTAAGTTTGAATTCAGCCTCCTTTGATGCTCTACTGATGTCTTGGTCTCATACTCAAGATGAATGCGATGCATACACAAATCTGGTGATATTCCTGCAATGTCATCGAGAGAATAGCCAAGAGCTTTGCGAAACTTGCGCATCTTGCTTAGCAATAACGTGAGTTCTGCATTGTTCAAAGTAGCATTGACAATGACAGGATAAGTGAAATTGGGACCAAGAAATGTGTACCTTAGCCCGGCAGGGGGCTTTTTAAGCTCAACTTTAGGCGCCATAGCCTCACTCCATTCGCCAAGTGCAGCATCCTTCGTGGGTTCCGCATGGTGTCGATCGACACTAGATGGTGTCGATCGATACCGGTCCTCCTGTGCGATTAGTTGCAGGACTTGCTTGCTTGTTTTTATCATTTTGTTGAACCCCTCAGAAGCTTCATTGAGATGTTGCATCTCTGCTGTGGAGTTGGCCAGGATACTCTCCAAAGGGTCTTCAGGACTCATCTCATGAAAGATTTCTTCAACCAGATTGGTGAGTGAATCCACATAGAAAGTCTGTCCATCTATTGTTGGCCTCTTCATCAGCTTGTCCATGTCGAATTTCATGACTAGGTCGCCCACATTCAGTGCAATTCTTCCTCTCTTGACATCAATGATAGCTCCTGATGTGGCTAGGAAAGGTCTACCCAAGATAAGAGAATCTTTGGGTTCTTCTCCATACTCCAGCACCACGAAATCAGTTGGAATTATGCAATCACCAACCTTGATTGGAACGTCCTCCAAGACACCTTCTGGGATTCGAGTGGTTCTGTCAGCGAGGATGAGGGAGATCTTTGTTGTTTTAAAATCAGACATCCCAAGATTTTTAGCAACAGAGAGTGGCATGAGATTGACACTAGCTCCCAATTCGCAAAGAGATCTCTCAAATCTTTCTGCAAAGATAGAACAATCCAACACAAAGCTTCCAGGATCCTTGAGCTTCTCTGATAACTTGTTCTGAATCACTGCACTGACTTGCTCTGAAATAAGAGCAACTCCTTCTTCAAGCCCCAAATTTTTGGTCACCATCCTCTTGACATATCTCCTAAAAAACAGGAGTAATCTTCAAAGCATCAATCAATGGAATCTCCAGAATAAGTTTATCCACGATTGCCTTGCATCTTGCTTCATCTAGCTCCTGTTTGGTTTTCTTCTGGATTCTGGGATATGGTATTTTGGGTTTGTAAACTCGTTCCTCAGAAGTTCCTGCTGGTTTGGACGTTTCTGGAGTCGTCTGGGTGTGGTGTCGATCGACACCCGCCTGGTGTCGATCGACACTTGGGCTTGAGCTTTCCACTACGTCGCGATGTTCTTCGGGTGTCGATCGATACCTTTCTGTGTTGATCGACACTGGGTGTGCAGCGGCTTCGTCAGCTTCGTCCTCCGTTTCCTCCAGCTCCACAATGTCTTCAGCACTTAGATTCTTCTTCTGCTCAGATTCCAGCTTGCTTCTGCTCCTTGTCGTGATGGCATTGACATGGTGTCTGGGATTTGTATCATTTTTCCCACGAAGAAATCCCTCTTGTCTTCTCACAGATTCTGCAGTTTGAGCCACTTGAGTATCCAATTTCTTTACATGGGTGTTCATAGATTCAAACTTTCCATTAAAGTCTTGATACATGGCGTCCATCTTCCCAGTCAGATCTTGATACAAGTTATCAATCTTCCCATTAAAGCTCACTGTCATCTTCTGTTGTCCTTCTAAAAGTTGTTCCATCATTGTTTTCATACCATTATCTGCAGAAGATTGAGCTGGTGGGTTTTGATAAGAGGAAGACCCATAGTTTCTGGTGTAGTTGGTGCTTTGATAAGGCTTCTGTAACTCGGTCTTTTGAAACTGGGATCTTGGAGAGTAACCACCTGAGTTCTGAATTCCAAAGAAAGAGCTTCTCTGGTTGTTTCCACTGTAGAACATGTTCCCTTGTTGATTCCCAAACTTCTGCCCCTGAAAACCACCTTCATTTACGAAATTGCAGTCTTCCACTTGAACCTCAGCAGTTAGTTCGAAATGCTCCACTTCTGCAGCAAATTGGACTTGTTTCTTTCCCACTAGAAGGTTGTGCATAAACCCTAGCATGGCCTTCATCTCTGCGATTTGTCCTCCATCATTAGCGCCAACTGATGCTTTCCTTTGAAGATCCTCATTCTTTGTACTATTGCTAGATACCAAGTTCTCAATCACCTTTACTGCATCTGTTGGGGATCTAGTGTTGAAGTTCCCATTCCTCGCAGCATCTAGAGCCATCTGGTACCTCCAATCTAACCCTCTGAAGAAAATACCCAGCAGCTGAACATCAGTGAATCCATGATGGGGGCAATCTCTCTGGTATTGAATCTGATCCAAGAACCCTTGAACGCTTCACTAGGTCCTTGATAAAAGGTAGAGATCGTCATTCGCAACTCCTCGGACCTCGCATCATCAAAGAAGTTGTTGAGGAAGGCGTTTTTGGTCTCCTCCCAAGTGGTCAAAGAACCAGGTTCCAACTGTTTCAGCCAGTATGCAACATTTCCTCCAAGAGAATATGGGAAGAGCTTGCAGTATAGGTAGTCATCTGACACGCCATGTGCCTTGATACTTGATGCCAGATCCTCAAACTTCTCCAGATGATCCATTGCATGCTCATGAGGAAGACCATGAAATGGGTGATGAGCCACAAGAGTATAGAATGCGGGTTTCAGCTCAAAGTCATTGCTCTGAAAAGTGGGTAGGCGGATTGCAGCTCTATTGGCGTAGAACTGATCCGGCCTGTTGTAGTCGCCAAGGGTACGCCCATTCTCTGCGTCATTGGTTGGATAAGCGATCACAGCCCCAGTGTCATCAAGACGCGCCCCTTCTTCATTGCGCCGGTTTTCTTCTCGGTCTCAGAGCAGACCTGCGGCATCTTGCATCAAAACTATAGCGTTTGGCATCTTCGTCTGCGAAGGGTGTCGATCGATGCTGTTAGTGTCGATCGATGCTGTTAGTGTCGATCGACGCTCTCGCAGCCCTTCGGTTCGTACGTTCTAGTTTCGCAAGTGCCTTTAAGTTAAGTAAAGTTAGCTCTGCTTCCTTGTTGCTTCTGGTGGAGCGTTTCTACATACACCTGAAACAAAAGAAAGAAAAGTAGTTAGTAAAAAGTTAGCTAAAACTTAGACAAAAATTTCAAACAAGAAATCTGTCTAGATAGAAATCAATTCCCCGGCAACGGCGTCAAAATTTGATATGCTCAAATTCACCCTGAGCTAATCTTTCAAATTAAGAGATAACTGTTGTACTTAGGGTCGAATTCCACAGAGAATCGATGCAACTAGACAAATTCTAATTTAGTGTTTAAGCTAAGAGTAATGTAGGAAAGCAGTAAATAGCAAGAAAATAAATGGTAGCTGATATATCATGGTTTTTACCTGTTCTTGGACCATGATATAAGTGTTTTTATAGTCTTTTGTTAGTTTTAGAGTCCTATTAGAGTCTTTACAGGATGAAGAACACTTGGAGCTAAATGGGAGAATATGGAACATTTTGGAGCATTTTGGAGAAGCAGCCGAAGTGATGAAGCCAAGAGGGTGAATTCACAAGCTGAGTGTCGATCGACACCATCAGTGTCGATCGACACCAATGAAGGTCGGCCAAGTTTCCCAATTTCCATCAGAAAAAGGAAATCATCTCAAGCTTGAAGAATTACAAGTCTGCCCCTGGACGAAAAATCTCTTTCAATAAATAGTTTTCAAGCATTGTTTAGCCAACAGACCTTATCATTATTTTCTGTTTTTAAGAATTAGAGAGAGATTGATCATGTGCTTTTGGGGAGACAATTCTAACTCATCTGAGCCACATTTCGAACCCCTGTATCATTCTCTATTTTTTTATGCAATTTATTTCAGCGATGATTTGTGTTTGCACAATTATGCCTGAGTAGTTTGCTAGTTAGGTTAGGGTGATTTAGGGTTTGATGAAGAGTTTGTAGAATCACTAGAATTATTAGGGAAATCAATTGGATCTTCACCCTGATTTGTGCTTAACTTGATTCTCTGAATTGATCACTTAGAAATCAAACCTTATGTTATTTAATAGATGCGAGAGCATTATTAGTAACTTGATCTAATCATAGGTGAGCAAAATATCTATTCGCAAAGAGATTTGGTTTAGGTATTTTGTGAACAAATCGAACCAGTTCTTATTGCTTGTCTTAATTGTTTAAATTCGCAAAGAGATTTGGGATTTAGGGATTTAGGCATAGATAACTTCTGCAACGAGAGTTGATTGTTTTTAACTTAGAGTTTCGAGTTCTAGACGGTTCTTAATAAATCCCTAATAAACTTGGATTCTGCATTCTTAGATTCAACCTGATAATTATCCTTGCCTAGCGCTTCGTCTCCTGAACTTTAATCCAACCGCCCAGACCAGTTTTATGCTAATAGAACTGTGATCCGTCCTCCTGCATTTCAGAGGAACGAGTTCGAGCTGAAGCCTGCTTACTTCACACTGGTGGGACAGCATCCTTTCCATGGTCTTCCTACTGAGCATCCGATGGACCACATTGAGAGATTTGAGGACCTCGCATCACGCATCAAGGCTAATGAAGTGTCCTATGATTATCTTTTCTGCAAGTTGTTCCCTTACTCGCTTACTGGAGAAGCATCATACTGGTTGAAGCAGTTGGATCCCAGATCCTTGACAACTTGGGAAGACACAAAGAATGCATTCCTATGCAATTTCTTTGATGACGCGAGATCAGAGGAGTTAAGGACGAAGATAACCACATTCTCCCAAGGACCCACTGAAGCATTCAAGGCTTCTTGGGTACGATTCAAGGCTTACCAGAGGGACTACCCTCACCATGGTTTCAGCGAGCCGCAACTTATCGGTATCGTTTACCGAGGGATCGATTGGAGATACCAGATGGCTCTAGACGCTGCGAGCAATGGCAACTTCAACACCAGATACCCAGCTAACGCGGTGGTGCTTATAGAGAATTTGGCCTCTTGTAACAGCACCAAGAACGCAGACTTTGAAAGGAGACAACAAGCTGGTGCAAATGGAGGAAGCCAAATTGCTGAGGTTAACAGGAAGCTGGACAACATACACAATCTCTTGGTGGGGAAGAAGCAAGTCCACTTTGCCAATGAAGTGGAGACATTCGAGCCTAATGAAGAATGTGAAGAAGAGGACGTCAACTACATCAACGGAGGTGGTTTTCAAGGCCAACGTTATGGGAACCAGCAAGGGAACAGGAGCTTCAATGGGAACTATCAGAAGAGCTCCTTCACAGAAAATCAAAACTCTTCTGGTTATACTCAAAAGCTCCCATTCCAGAACAACAACAGCGGTTACACAAGGAACTATGGAAACTCTTCCTACCAGAAACCTCCAGCTCAAGACAACAAGATGGAGGCTATGATGGAACAGCTTTTAGAAGGGCAACAGAAGATGACAGTGTGCTTTAATGGGAAAATTGACACATTATATCAGGTTATGACTGGAAAGATGGACGCCATGTACCAAGATTTGAATGGGAAATTCGAATCTCTGAACAACCATGTCAAGAAGCTTGATACTCAAGTTGCTCAAACTGCACAACCTGTTAATAGGTAAGAAGGATTCCTTCCATGGAAGACATATACCAATCCCAAACGCCATGTGAACGCTGTCACATTGAGGAGTGGGAAGAACCTTCAGCCTGTGCAGAAGAGAGGGTTTAGCACTGAAGAATTCGAGGAGTTAGAAGATGTTGAAGATGCTGCGGAGCCAGTGTCGATCGACACTACTGAGTGTCGATCGACGCCCATGGAGATGAATGACAAATCCGACGAACCAGACGCGGAAGAATCAACTTCAGATGCGAGTGTCGATCGACACCAAGAGGGTGTCGATCGACGCCCGCCACGGACAACACCAGAGGCAGACAAGACCACAAAAACTACTGAAGAAAGGATCTACAAATCGAAGATCCCTTTTCCCTTGATACCAAAGAAGTCTAAAAAGGAGCTGCTTGACGCTAGATGCAAGGCTATCATGGATAAACTAGTGGTTGAAATCCCTTTGATGGATGCCATTAGAACTACTCCAGTGATAAAGAGATACTTGAAGTGGATGATGACAAAGAACATGGACATGGAGGAAGGAGTGATGATGATATCATAGCACGTTAGTGCTATCATTCAGAATAGGCTTTCAGAGAAACTCTCCTATCCGGAAAGCTTTGTTCTGGATTGCTTCATCTTTTCAGACAAGTTTGGGAGATCAGCTTGATGCCTCTTTCAGTTGCTCTAAGGCTGGACATGACAGACTTCAAGGCCACAAGAATCTTCTTAGTACTTACTGATCGTTCTGTCAGAATCCCTGAAGGTGTCTTAGAAGATGTTCCTATCAAAGTGGGAGATTGCTTGATTCCCACCGACTTTGTGGTATTAGCATATGATGAGGAACCCAAAGACCCTCTCACACTTAGTAGACCATTCTTGGCTACAGCTGGAGCAATCATTGACGTGAGGAAGGGCCAGATCGCACTGAACATTGGTGACTTGGTGATGAATTTCGACATGGAGAAGCTGATGAAGAGACCAACAATTGATGGACAAACCTTCTATGTCGATTCACTCACCAACCTTGCTGAAGAAATATTCGAAGAAGACCATCCTACAGACCCGTTGGAGCGAGCTCTGACCACATCTACCAAGGACATTGAAGACCTCGACGTAGCTGCTGCTGGTTACGCGAAAATGATGGACGCAAGTGAGCAAGTCATGCAACACTCGTTGGTGTCGATCGATACCCTGCGCGCACAAAGAAAGCAGCCACACTTCCCGATTGGAGTGAGGCTAAGGCACCCAAAGTTGAGCTTAAACATCTCCCTACCGGGCTAAGGTACGCATTTCTTGGTCCTAATTCAACTTATCATGTCATTGTAAATGCTTCCTTAAACAATGCAGAGCTCACTTTACTGCTAAGCAAACTGCGCAAGTATCACAAAGCTCTTGGGTACTCTCTTGATGACATTTTAGGTATCTCATCAGACTTATGCATGCATCGAATTCACTTTGAGGATGAGACGAAGTCATCAATTGAACACCAAAGGAGGCTGAATTCGAACCTGAAGGAAGTAGTCAAGAAGGAGATCATGAAGCTGTTGGAAGCATGGATCATCTATCCCATTTCAGACAGTGCTTGGATCAGTCCAGTTCATGTGGTTCATAAGAAAGGAGGAGTCACAGTGGTGAAGAATGAGAAGAACGAGCTGATTCCCACAAGGATTGTGACTGGACACAGGATGTGTATAGACTACAGGAAGCTGAATGCCGCGACCAGAAAGGATCACTTTCCTTTGCCCTTCATCGAACAGATGCTGGAGAGATTGGCGAATCATCCCTACTACTGTTTCCTTGATGGCTATTCAGGGTTCTTCCAGATTTCTATTCATCCAGATGAACAGGAGAAGACCACGTTTACATGTCCTTATGGTACATTTGCATATCGCAGAATGCCATTTAGACTTTGTAATGCTCCTGCGACCTTTCAGCGATGCATGATGTCCATCTTCACAGACATGATTGAGAAGTTTATGGAGGTCTTTATAGATGACTTTTCTGTTTATGGGTCATCTTTTAAAGACTGTCTGGACAACTTATGCGCGGTGTTGCAGCGGTGTGAAGAAAAGCACTTGGTCCTGAACTGAGAAAAGTGTCATTTTATGGTCACAGTTGGGATTGGACACAAGGTTTCAGCAGAAGGGATTGCAGTGGATCGCGCCAAGATTGAAGTGATGACGACTTTGCAGGCACCTGATTCTGTGAAGTCGGTGAGGAGTTTTCTGGGTCATGCTGGGTTCTACAGAAGATTCATCAAGGACTTCAGCAAGATTGCAAGACCACTCACTGCTCTTCTCAGCAAAGACGTGAAGTTTGAGTTCACAGAAGAATGTCTTTCAGCCTTTGAACATATCAAGCAAGCCTTAGTGAGTGCTCCAATAGTTCAACCTCCAGACTGGGATTTGCCTCTTGAGGTGATGTGTGACGCCAGTGACTTCGCAGTATGAGCAGTTCTGGGACAGAAGAATGACAAGAAGCTTCACGCCATTTATTATGCCAGCAGGACATTGGATGATGCGCAGAAGAATTATGCAACAACAGAGAAGGAATTATTAGCTGTGGTCTTTGCCTTTGAGAAATTTCGCCAGTATCTTGTTGGCTCAAAGGTGATTGTCCACACTGATCATTCTGCATTGAAATACTTGATGCAGAAGAAGGATGCAAAGCCAAGGTTGCTAAGATGGATTCTACTTCTTCAAGAGTTTGACATAGAGGTCAAAGACAAGAAAGGAGTTGAAAATGAAGTAGATGATCATCTCTCAAGGATCAGGATTGAAGATGACGTGCCAATTGATGACTTTCTGCCTGAAGAGAATGTTTACCTTGTTGAGAGTCGTTTGCAAAGTATGATCTCGGGAGCAGAAACGCATAGTGTCGATCGACACTAGGGAAGTGTCGATCGACACCCCGTCCGAAAGAATGAGAACGAGTCGTGATTCAACACTTCGAAGTTTACCAACTTCACGAGTGTCGATCGACACAGATCGACACCATGTACCTTCATTGATTCGCAGGCTCTTGGGTGAGGTCTTTCGACAGACAATCTTTGCCATTGATGATGCAACTCGACCATGGTATGCTGACATTGTGAACTTCCTTGCTGCTGACATTGAGCCTATACATCTCAAGAGTTATGAGAAGAAGAAGTTCATGAGGGAACTTAGAAGGTACTATTGGGATGAGCCACACTTATATAAGCATTGTTCAGACAATGTTTACAGAAGATGCATTGCAGAGAGTGAAGTTCGTGATGTGCTGTTCCACTGTCATGGTTCTGAGTATGTTGGACATTTCGCAACCTTCAAGACGGTGTCCAAGGTTCTTCAAGCAGGCTTTTGGTGGCCTACTATGTTCAAGGATGCGCAGCTGTTCATCACTCAATGTGATGTTTGTCAGAGGACAGGGAAGATCAGTAAGAGGAATGAGATGCCACAGAACATCATCCTTGAAGTTGAGGTCTTTGATTGTTGGGGCATTGATTTCATGGGCCCTTTTCCTCCATCTTATGGAATGCAATACATCTTGGTGGTTGTGGACTATGTCTCTAAGTGGGTGGAAGCAATTGCTTCTAAGACCAATGATGTTGCAGTGGTTCTCAAGCTATTTCAGACTATCATCTTCCCAAGATTCGGAGTGCCACGGATTGTCATAAGTGATGGTGGTTCTCACTTTATCAACAAGGTGTTCGACAAGCTGCTGAAGAAACATGGAGTTCAGCATCGCGTAGCGACTCCTTATCATCCCCAAACAAGTGGACAAGTGGAAGTCTCCAACAGACAGATAAAGCAAATTCTGGAGAAGACAGTGGGCAATACAAGGAAGGATTGGGCTGCAAAGTTAGATGATGCACTTTGGGCTTACAGGACTGCCTACAAAACGCCTCTTGGAACTACACCTTTCCAGCTGCTCTATGGCAAAGCTTGCCATCTTTCAGTGGAGTTGGAACACAAGGCACATTGGGCTATCAAGAAGATGAATTTTGACTTGAAGCCTGCTGCAGAAAGGCGCCTACTTCAGCTCCACGAATTGGATGAACTTCGTTATCATGCTTATGAGAACTCAAAGCTCTACAAAGAAAGAACTAAAGAATATCATGATAAGAAGATCATCTCCAGACAATTCGAGCCAAATGATCAGGTACTTCTATACAACTCTCGTTTACAATTGTTTCCTGGTAAATTGCGTTCACGTTGGTCATGTCCTTTCACCATCAAAGAGGTCAGACCATATGGAGCAATTGTCTTGACTAACTCCAAAGGAGTCCAAAGGAGAAGAGTCCACTGTGAATGGGCAAAGGGTGAAACACTATTGGGCTGAAGCCGAGATTCCAGACGGACACATTGTGTCTTTGGATGATGCACCCAACCCTTAAACGCGTGAACAGTCAAGCTATTGACGTTAAACGAGCGCTGAGTGGGAGGCAACCCACTAAGGTACGTTTTTTTATTTTTCATTTTGGTTTTTGCTTTTACTAATTTATTTTGGCTTTTATAAAAAAAAAAAAAAGAAGAATGTTCGATCATGCCTAGTGTCGATCGACACCACCAAGGGACGCAGGTAAGTCTTCAAGACCCCGATTTTTTTTCTTCTTCCTTCATTTTTCAAAAACCCGAGACACTTAGCAAATTTCCCCCAAATCCCAAATTCTCGTTTCTTAACCAAATTGAGTGATTTTTTGCTCCAATCTGTGCGGATTTTAACCCTCTTTCACATTCCATTGTCCATTCATTTGATCTACAAGGTATGTTCTTCAAATCTCCCAATTTCATTTTCGGCCCTAAGGTGAAAAATTTCGAATTTGACCTACTTAGCTTGATTTCTTGTTTGAATGATGCTCATTTAGGTTGTATATCATGATTATAATCATTACCCAACTGTTTTTCATCCTCTAATTTGCACAATTTGAAATTTTCGAAATTTTGGAAATTAATGATACATGTTGCGAATTTAGGGATTTTTCTTGGGTATTATGGCTTTGAATTGGTTGATTGATGATGCTAGGATAGTTTGAACCGATCATTGATGCATAATTTGAGTTTAAAGATCATGAACTGTCGGAGTATTGAAGTTTCGTACTTGGTGTCGATCGACACCCGACCATTACAGAGACATTGCGTTTCGTTTGTTGGACTTTGGGTGTTGAGTTTGATTTTTCTTTTCATTGCAGATGCCTCCTAGAACTAAGAGACCACGGGAAACCGACGCTGAAGCCTCAGGAACTGCCAATGATGAAGCTATTCCGGCTATTCCTCCATGTCCTAAGCCTGAAAAGGCAAGGGTTGAGGTTAAAAGGAATTGGGCGGAATCACCAGCAAAGGAAGTTGCTAAGGATGACTGCATTTACAGAGGGATCGATGAGGTCTGGGACGACTATGACACGTTATTCTACAATGCGTGGCTGAGAGTGGAGATTGCTCCAACACGTTTTGCGTGTGAGAAGACGATGAGGGAGCTGGGGATCAAAGATAACGTTAGGCATCTGATGGACAAAATCGCGATGGGCACTATAGCGACGAGGCAATACGATCCGTACCCAGACCTTGTCCGCCAGTTCATCGCCACAGCTCGAGTCTACTACTGGAACGAGATAGTCCGGAAATCTCTGGAAGGTACACTCACCTTCCTCATCCGCGGGATCCGCTATCGCATTTCATTGCCAGACCTTTGCGGGATCTATGGGTTCGCGGATGAGCACGCCACATGAGTCTCTCTTCAGACTCAGCTTCCAGACAACCAGGACTTCTGGTCACATTTCGGGAATGGGTGGTATGACTCGAAGCCCTCCACTCAGACAGACATTCGCCATCCCATCCTGCGCTACTTGGTTCGACTGTTTGCTACTACACTTCTGTGTAAGCACGAACCAGGGAAGATGCGAGTGTCTGAGTTGGTTCTGCTTTACCGCGGTCTTTGGTCTGAGATTTATGAGGATTCAGACGCGCCACTTAGCGCGAACCTTGGCGCGGTATTTGCTCATCACTTGGCTTCCTTGAAGATGAAGCCTTTCAGTGGAACGAAGGCAAAGCCAGAGACTATCGGGAGTCTTCTTACACCTATCTTCCAGCACTGCGGGATAGACACTTCTACCTGCTCCATTGTTACATCGCGTGCCTTGGTTGATTTGGAGTACTTGAAGAGGACTCACTGGGTGACAGGAGAGAGACTGTGGGCATTCAGCGACGAGCAGAGAGTGCAGCGTTTGGTACAGTTGCCTGACAGGGATCTCACTCACATTACCAGCGATCCTCAGCGCCTCGCCTTTCACCCCAGTCCGAACTAGATTAGGACTGCTCCCATAGCCAGACGAGAGGCACTTCCTCCCGACCAGCTAAGGATGCACCACGACCTTCATGTTCCAGGCGCAGAGCACAGGCCACTTTAGAGCCTATTGGACCGCATCACCTTCCAGACGCTCCCGAGATTCTTATGGAGCAGGCAGCATTTCAGAGATATGTGGTTCAGAGCTTTCAAGCCATCTGGAACGCCATTGCCACTGTGTCTAGCTGTGGTTGCGTTCGACCTGCTACACCGCCACGATCTTCTCCACCACATGCTGATGACGACGAGTGACTTTTCCATCCTTTTAGTACTTTGAGTCAGTTTTTATTTTTCTCTTGAGTCTGCATTTGTTTCATTTGCTTCAGTACTTTGTTTCAAACCTATTACACTTATTGAGTTATCTGGATTATCGTGTGTTTTTAACGTTTGTTTGAGTTTTTCTAACAGCTAGGAAGATTCTAACAACAATATGACTTAACAACAATCATGTTCGAGTGGCTGAACTCTGTCTACGGACAGAGTGTCGATCGACACCACCAGCGTCGATCGACACCGTCATCGTACTAAGCAACGATCGACACCACCAGTGTCGATCGACGCTGCGCGCAGAGGTCAGGTAATCCATCTTTCTCTTTGATTTGTAATAGTTTAAAACAAGTTTTTTCTATCCAAACTCATTCTTAGTAACACTGGGGACAGTGTTATTCAAGTCCGGGGGAGGTGGTTGCTAACATTGTGTTTTGTTTTGAGAGTCAAAAAAAGTTTTGAAAAAATCTATTTTATTGAGTCAAAATCAGTTGGAACTTGAGTTTTTCTAGGAACTAACCATAGGAAGTTGACACTTGAAGAACCATTGCTATAGTAGTTGATTGCAGGACATACTAAGTAGAAAGCTGCAAGTGGAATCAGTCTAACAGGGCGAGTTCAGGTCCCCTTATAAGAACTAGGTATGCGCAGAACTTGATTCCTCTTTCAGTCTGAACAGATAGACCATTACAGTCTCTCCTTGATCTTCCCTTTAGAAAAGAAAAAGAAAAGAAAGAAAAAGAGTTTAAGTCTGGGAATAGTGCCTTTGTCATGAGCCTGTCTCCTCACAAGGAACAATATTAGTGATGCTCTTGAACACGTCTCCTCACAAGGAACACAAGTAGAGAGTAGCACTATTTCCCGAGATTTCATAAGAAAAAGAAGAGTCAATGAAAAGATCTTAGAACACCCTGAAAATGGACAGAAGTTGACTAAGGGAAGAGAAAATAGGAGAGCTGCAAGAGAATGTCTTGTTCAGGCACTAAGGAAGGGAAAAGAATCTCAAAAGTTCTGTGGAAATACCACTGTTAGAGTTCGAAATTTTACCAAGGAAAGGATCTGGATTCGAACTGGGAGATTGCTAAGCTTGTGGTAAGTACACTGAACATTTCCTAAGGTTAGCTCTGTAGCATGTGGATTCAAGAAGTGTTAATCAATGTGGCGTTCTGAAGAGGTACTCGAAAGTTTCTGTTTTCAAACTTCTACTTCATTCTAAGTTTCAGTTTTGCTTGAGGGCAAGCAAAAGCTAAGTCTGAGGGAGTTGATATATCATGGTTTTTACCTGTTTTTGGACCATGATATAAGTGTTTTTATAGAGTCTTTTGTTAGTTTTAGAGTCCTATTAGAGTCTTTACAGGATGGAGAACA
>JAHZTW010000006.1:17789808-17808001 GCA_020283515.1 Alliaria petiolata | reverse complement strand
AGCAACAAGGAAGAAGAACTAGTCACTTTGAACCAGGAAATCAACCGTCTCGAACGTACGAACCGCAAGTCTGCACGAGCGTCGAACGACACAACAAGCGTCGATCGACACACACCCTTAGTGTCGAACGACACCGTCTGTATCGATCGACACCTTGCGCGGACAGAGATGATTGATCATGTGATCATGATACGCAACGAGACTGGCGACTTTGTTGACCTACAGGGCAACAGAAGGAACGCCCAAGGACAGAGACTTGATGAGGCTGGCGCCATCATCGTCGAAGCTGCATAAGCTGGACGTGGAAGAACACTAGGCGTGTACAATCGCCCAGATCAGTTCTATGCAAATAGAGCTGCGATCCGTCCTCCTGCATTACAAAGGAATGACTTCGAGCTGAAGCCTGCCTACTTCCAGCTCGTAGCTCAGAATCCTTTCCATGGTCTTCCCAACGAGCACCCTATGGATCATATCTAGAGATTCGAAGACTTGACTTCAAGAATTAAGGCCAATGGAGTTACATATGATTATCTATTTTGCAAGCTTTTCCCTTACTCGCTTTCTGGAGATGCATCATATTGGCTGAAGCAATTGGACCCAGGATCTTTGACTACTTGGGAAGATACAAAGAGTGCATTCTTATGCAGTTTCTTTGATGACGCAAGATCAGAAGAGCTTAGGACGAAGATCACCACGTTCACGCAAGGACCTACTGAAGCATTCAAGGCTTCTTGGGTGAGATTCAAGGCCTACCAGAGGGACTGCCCACACCACGGTTTCAGCGAACCGCAACTCCTTGGTATCTTCTACCGCGGGATTGACTGGAGGTACCAGATGGACTTAGACGCGGCAAGCAATGGCAATTTCAACACCAGATTTCCTGCAGAAGCAGTGGTGCTTATAGAGAATTTGGCCTCTAGTAACAGCACCAAGAACGCAGACTTCGAAAGGAGACAACACGCTGGAGTAACTGGAGGAAGCCAAATTGCTGAAGTCAACAGGAAGCTGGATCTCTTGGTGGGGAATAAGCAGGTCCATTTTTCCAATGAGGTGGAGTCATCCGAGTCAGAGCCAGAATGCGAAGAAGAGGATGTGAACTACATCAATGGAGGTGGATTTCAGAGCTAAAGGTTTGGGAACCAGCAAGGGAACATGAATTTCAGTGGAAATTATCAGAAGAGCTCCTTCAGAGGAAATCAGAACTCTTCTGGTTACACCCAAAAGCCCCCATTCCAGAGCAGCAATAGCAACTACACAAGGAGCTATGAAAATTCTTCTTACCAGAAACCACCTGCGCAAGACAACAAAATGGAGGCTATGATGGAACAACTTTTAGAAGGGAAACAGAAGATGACAGTGAGTTTCAATGGCAAGATTGATGCGATGTATGAGGACCTGAATGGGAAGATAGAGAGCTTGGCCTCTCATGTGAAGAAGCTAGATGTTCAAGTTGCCCAAACTGCAGGAGCTGTAAACAGGCAAGAAGGATTCCTTCCAGGGAAGACATATACCAATCCCAAACGCCATGTGAATGCTATCACATTGAGGAGTGGAAAGACCCTTCAAACCGTGCAAAAGGAAGGACTTAGCACTGAAGAATTTGAGGAGCTTGAAGATGTAGAAGATGATGCGGAACCAGTGTCGATCGACACCACTGAGCATCGATCAACACCCGAGGAGATTGACGACAAATCAGAGAATCCCGACGCGAAGAATTCGACTTCAGAGGCACGTGTCATCACGGACTACCACAGATCAGCATACAACACCAAAGGCTGTAGCAGAAAGGGTTTACAAACCAAAGATCCTTTTCCCCCTGATCACGAAGAAGTCCAAGAAGGAGCTACTGGAAGCTAGATGCAAGGCTATCATGGATAGACTAGTGGTTGAAATTCCTTTGATGGATGCCATTAGAACTACTCCAATGATAAATAGATATCTGAAGTGGATGATGACCAACAACATAGATTTGGAGGAAGGAGTTATGATGATATCAGAGCAAGTTAGTGCTGTCATTCAGAACAGGCTACCAGAAAATCTCTCCGATCCAGGAAGCTTTGTTCTTGATTGCTCTATTTTCTCTGACAAGTTTGGGAGATCTCTATGCGATTTAGGCTCAAGTGTCAACTTGATGCCTCTTTCAGTTGCTCTTAGGATTGATATGACAGATTTCAAGGCCACCAGAATCTCCTTAGTCCTTGCTGATCGCTCTATCAGGATCCCTGAAGGTGTTTTGGAAGATGTTCCTATCAGAGTTGGAGATTGTTTAATACCCACAGACTTTGTGGTATTAGCCTATGATGAGAAACCCAAAGACCCTCTCATACTTGGTAGACCCATTCTTGGCTACAGCTGGAGCCATCATTGACGTGAGGAAGGGAAGGATCGCGCTGAACATTGGTGATCTGGTGATGAATTTCAACATGGAGAAGCTGATGAAGAGACCCACAATTGATGGACAAACCTTCTATGTTGATTCACTCACCAACCTTGCTGAAGAGATCTTCAAAGAAGACCATCCTACAGACCCTTTGGAGCGAGCTCTGACCACTTCTACCAAGGACATTGAGGACCTAGACGTTGCTGCTGCTGGTTACACGAAGATGCTCGACGCAAGTGAGCAAGTGCTGCAACTAATCGCACAGGAGGACCTGTGTCGATCGACACCAACTGGTGTCGATCGACTCCATGCGAAATCAGACAAAGACGCCACACTTGGCGATTGGAGTGAAATCAAAGCACCTAAAGTTGAGCTTAAATAGCTCCCTGTCGGGCTAAGGTACGCATTTCTTTGGTCCTAATTCGACCTATCCTGTTATAGTAAATGCTTCCTTAAACAACGCAGAGGTCACTTTATTGTTAAGGAAGCTGCGCAAGTATCGCAAAGCTCTTGGCTACTCTCTTGATGATATTTCAGGTATCTCACCAACTTTGTGCATGCATCGGATTCACCTTGAGGATGAGACAAAGTCATCAATCGAGCACCAAAGGAGGCTGAATCCGAACTTGAAGGAAGTTGTCAAGAAGAAGATCATGAAGCTGTTGGACGCCAGGATCATTTATCCCATCTCAGATAGTGCTTGGGTCAGCCCTGTTCACGTGGTCCCTAAGAAAGGAGGAGTCACAGTGGTGAAGAATGAAAAGAACGAGCTGATTCCCACAAGGACTGTGACTGGTCACAGGATGTGCATAGACTACAGAAAGCTGAATGCCGCGACCAGAAAGGATCACTTTCCTCTGCCTTTCATTGATAAGATGCTGGAGAGATTGGCGAATCATCCCTACTACTGCTTCCTTGATGGCTATTCAGGATTCTTCCAGATTCCTATCCATCCGGATGATCAGAAGAAGATCGCATTTACATGTCCCTATGGCACTTTTGCATATCGCAGAATGCCATTTGGACTTTGTAATGCTCCTGCGACCTTCCAGAGATGCATGATGTCCATCTTCACATATATGATTGAGAGGTTCATGGAGGTCTTTATGGATGAATTTTCTGTCTATGGGTCATCTTTTAAAGACTGTTTGGAGAACTTGTGCGCAGTACTTCAAAGATGTGAGGAGAAACATTTAGTCCTGAACTGGGAAAAGTGTCATTTCATGGTCACAGATGGGATTGTACTTGGACATCAAGTTTCAGCAGCTGGAATCGCCGTGGATCGCGCTAAGATTGAAGTCATGACAACTTTGCAAGCACCTGATTCTGTGAAATCAGTGAGGAGTTTTCTGGATCACGCTGGGTTCTACAGAAGATTCATCAAGGATTTCAGCAAGATCGCGAGACCACTCACTGCTCTTCCCTGCAAAGACGTGAAGTTTGAGTTCACAGAAGAATGTCTTTCAGCCTTTGAACAAATCAAGCAAGCCTTAGTGAGTGCTCCAGTTGTTCAACCACCGGACTGGGATCTACCTTTCGAGGTGATGTGCGACGCAAGTGACTTCGCAGTAGGAGCTGTGTTGGGACAGAAGAAGGACAAGAAGCTACACGCCATCTATTATGCCAGCAGAACTTTGGATGATGCTCAGAAGAACTACGCAACTACGGAGAAGGAATTGCTAGCTGTGGTCTTTGCCTTTGAAAAATTTCGCCTGTATCTTGTTGGCTCAAAGGTGATTGTCCACACTGATCATTCTGTATTGAAGTACTTGATGCAGAAGAAGGATGCAAAACCAAGGTTGCTAAGGTGGATTCTACTTCTTCAAGAGTTTGACATAGAAGTCAAGGACAAGAAAGGAGTTGAAAACGGAGTAGCTCATCATCTATCAAGGATTCAGATTGAAGATGACGTGCCAATAGATGATTTTCTACCTGAAGAGAATGTTTATCTCGTTGAAAGCCGTTTCCAAGCTGAGAGTTCAGAGCCTGCGAGCTTAGTGGGAAGTGTCGATCGACACCCCTTCCGAATCAAAGATCGACAACTCTTGTGCCCGAGTGTCGATCGACACCACCTGTGTTGATCGACACCATACGCGGGCTTCACTTCGTAGGATCTTGGATGAGGTGTTTCGACAACCAATATTTGCTATTAATGATGCGAATCGACCATGGTATGCTGACATTGTGAATTCACTTGCTGCTGACATTGAGCCCAAACATCTCAAGAACTATGAGAAGAAGAAGTTCATTAGAGAACTTAGGAGATACTATTGGGATGAGCCTCACTTGTACAAGCATTGTTCAGACAATGTTTACAGAAGGTGCATTGCAGAGAGTGAAGTTCGTGATGTCTTGTTCCATTGTCATGGTTCTGAGTATGCTGGACACTTTGCTACATTCAAGACAGTGTCCATGGTTCTTCAAGCAGGCTTTTGGTGGTCTACTATGTTCAAGGATGCGCAGCTGTTCATCATGCAATGTGATGTTTGTCAGAGGAGAGGAAAGATCAGCAAGAGACACGAGATGCCACAGAACTTCATCCTTGAAGTTGAAGTCTTTGATTGCTAAGGTATTGACTTCATCGGTCCTTTTCCTCCATCCTACGGAATGCAGTACATCTTGGTGACTGTAGATTATATGTCTAAGTGGGTGGAGGCAGTTTCTTCTACGACCATTGATGCTGTTGTGGTTCTTAAGCTCTTCCAGACCATCATTTTTCCAAGATTTGGAGTGCCGCGGATTGTCATTAGTGATGGTGGCTCCCACTTTGTCAACAAAGTTTTCGACAAGCTGCTGAAGAAACATGGTGTTCAGCATCGTGTGGCGACTCCGTATCACCCCCAAACGAGTAGTCAAGTCGAAGTCTCCAACAGACAGATCAAACAAATTCTGGAGAAGACAGTGGGAAAGACAAGGGAGGACTGGGCCGCGAAACTAGACGATGTACTTTGGGCGTACATGACAACTTACAAGACGGCACTTGGGACTACACCGTTTCAGCTGTTCTATGGCAAAGCTTGCCATCTTCCAGTGGAATTGGAACACAAGGCGCATTGGGCTATCAAAAAGATGAATTTCGACTTGAAGCCAGCTGCAAAATGGCGTATGATACAACTCAATGAGCTAGACGAGCTGCGCCATCACGCCTATGAGAACTCAAAGCTCTACAAGAAGAGGACAAAAGCATATCATGACAAAAAGATTGTCTCCAGACAATTCGAACCCAATGACCAGGTACTTCTTTACAACTCTCGTTTACAATTGTTTCCTGGTAAATTGCGTTCACGTTGGTCAGGTCCTTTCATTATCAAAGAGTTCAGACCATATGTAGCAATTGTCTTGACTAATTCCAAAGGAGATGATTTCACTGTTTATTGGCAATGGGTGAAACACTATTGGGCTGAAGCCGAGATTCCAGACGGACACATTGTGTCTTTGGATGATGCACCCAACGCTTAAACGCGTGAACAGTCAAGCTATTGATGTTAAACGAGCGCTGAGTGGGAGGCAATCCACTAAGGTACGTTTTCTTTTATTTTTCATTTTGGTTTTTGGTTTTACTAATCTATTTTGGCTTTTATAAATAAAAAAAAATAATAATAAAAAAAGAAAAGGATCGATCATGTCTAGTGTCGATCGACACCAAAGAGTGTCAATCGACACCACCACGGGACGCAAGTAAGTCTTCAAAACCACGATTCTTTTTCTTCTTCCTCCATTTTTCAAAAACCCGAGACACTTAGCAAATTTCCCCCAAATCTCAAATTCTCGTTTCTTAACCAAATTGAGTGATTCTATGCTCCAATCCGTGCGGATTTTAACCCTCTTTCACATTCCATTGTCCATTCATTCGATCTACAAGGTATGTTCTTCAAATCTCTCAATTTCATTTTCGGCCCTAAGGTGAAATTTTTTGAATTTGACCTATTTAGCTTGATTTCTTGTTTGAATGCTGCTCATTTAGGTTGTATATCATGATTAGAATCATTACCCAACTGTTTTTCATCTTCTAATTTGCACAATTTGAAATTTTCGAAATTTTGCAAATTAATGATGCATGTTACGAATTTAGGGATTTTTCTTGCGTATTATGGCTTTGAATTGGTTGATTGATGATGCTAGGATTGTTTGAACCGATCATTGATGCATAATTTAAGTTTAAAGATCATGAACTGTCGGATTATTGAAGTTTCGTACTTGGTGTCTATCGACACCCTTTGTGTCGATCGACACCCGACGAGACCGACGGATTGAGCTTCATTTCTTTGGATTTTGGATTTGATTTTGGTTTTCTTTCTCTTGCAGATGTCTCCTAGGACTAAGAGACCACGAGAAACCGACGCTGAAGCCTCATGAACAGCCAATTCTGAAAAGGCAAGGGTTCGGGTTAAAAGGAATTGGGCGGAATCACCTGCAAAGGAAGTTACTAAGGATGACTTAATTTACAGAGGAATCGATGAGGCCTGGGACGACTATGACACGTTATTCTACAATGCGTGGCTGAGAGTGGAGATTGCTCCAACACGTTTTGCGTGTGAGAAGACGATGATGGAGCTGGGGATCAAAGATGACGTTATGCATCTGATGGACAGAATCGGGATGGGCACTATAGCGACGAGGCAGTACGATCTGTACCCAGACCTTGTCCACAAGTTCATCGCCACAGCTCGAGTATACTACCGGAACGAGATAGTCCGGAATGCTCTGGAAGGTACACTCACCTTCCTCATCCGCGGGATCCGCTATCGCATTTCTTTGCCATACCTTTGCGGGATCTATGGGTTCGCGGATGAGCAGGCCACAGGAGTCTCTCTTCAGACTCAACTTCCAGACAACCAAGACTTCTGGTCACATTTCGGGAATGGGAGGTATGACTCGAAGACCTCCACTCAGACAGACATTAGCCATCCCACCCTGCGCTACTTGGTTCGACTGTTTGCTACTACACTTCTGTGTAAGCACGAGCAAGGGAAGATGCGAGTGTCTGAGTTGGTTCTGCTTTACCGCGGTCTTTGGTCTGAGATTTATGAGGATTCAGACGCGCCACTTAGCGCGAACCTTGGCCCGGTATTTGCTCATCACTTGGCTTACTTGAAGATGAAGCCTTTCAGTGGAACGAAGGCAAAGTCAGAGACTATCGGGAGTCTTCTTACACCTATCTTCCAGCACTGCAGGATAGACACTTCTACCTGCTCCACTGTTACATCGCGTGCCTTGGTTGATATGGAGTACTTGAAGAGGACTCACTGGGTGACCGGAGAGAGACTGTGGACATTCAGCGATGAGCAGAGAGTGCAGCGTTTGGTACAGTTACCTGACAGGGATCTCACTCACATTACCAGCGATCCTCAGCGCCTCACCTTTCACCCCAGTCCGAACAAGATTAGGACTGCTCCTGTAGCCAGACGCAGAGACACTTCCTACCGACCAGCTGAGGATGCACCATGACCTTCATGTTCCATGCGCAGAGCACAGGCCACCTTAGAGCTTATTGGACCGCATCACCTTGCAGACGATCCCGAGATTCCTATGGAGCAGGCTGCATTTCAGAGATATGTGGTTCAGAGCTTTCATGTCATCTTGAACTCCATTGCCACTGTGTCTAGCTGTGGCTGCGTTCGACCTGCTACACCGCCACGATCTTCTCGACCACATGCTGATGACGACGAGTGATTATTCCATCCTTTTTAGTACTTTGAGTCAGTTTTTCTTTTTCTCTTGAGTCTGCATTTCCTTCAGTACTTTGTTTCAAACTTGTTGTATTTATTGAGTTTCTTGGATTATCTTGTGCTTTTAACCCTTTTGTTGAGTTTTCTAAACAACTTGGAAGATTCTAACAACAATCTGACTTAACAACATTCATGTTCGAGTGACTGAACTCTGTCTTCGGACAAAGTGTCGATCGACACCATCCAGCGTCGATCGACACGACCATCTCACACGGCCACGATCCACACCATCTATGTCGATCGACGCCACACGCAGAGTCAGGTAATCCGATTTTTTCTCTTTGATTTGTACCAGTTTTAGCACAAATTTTTTCTATCCAAACTCATTCTTAGTAACACTGGGGACAGTGTTATTCAAGTCTGGGGGAGGTGGTTGCTAACATTGTGTTTTGTTTTGAGAGTTTGTCTTGAGTCAAAAGTTTTCAAAATTTGTTTTATTGAGTCAAAATCAGTTGGAGATTTTCAGTTTTTCTAGGAACTAACCACAAAAAGTTAACACTTGAGGAACCATTGCTACAAGAGTTGATTGCAGGACTTACTAAGTAGAAAGCTGCAAGTGGAATCAGTCTAACAGGACGAGTTCAGATCCCCTTATAAAAACTAGGTATGCGCAGAACTTGATTCCTCTTTCAGTCCGAACAGATAGGCAATTACAGTCTCTCCTTGATCTTCCCTTGAGAATAGAAAAGAAAGAAAAAAGAGTCTAAGTCTGGGAATAGTGCCTTTGTCATGAGCCTGTCTCCTCACAAGGAACAATATTAGTGATGCTCTTGAACATGTCTCCTCACAAGGAACACAAGTAGAGAGTAGCATTATTTCCAGAGATCCCAAAAGAATAAGAAGAGTCAATGAAAAGATCTTAGAACACCCTGAAAATGGCAGAAGTTGACTAAGGGAAGAGAAAATAGGGGAGCTGCATGAGAATGTCTTGTTCAGGCACTAAGGAAGGGAAAAGAATCTCAAAAGTTATGTGGAAATACCACTTTTAGAGTTCGAAATTTTACCAAGGAAAGGATCTGGATTCGAACTGGGAGATTGCTAAGCTTGTGGTAAGTACACTGAACATTTCCTAAGGTTGGCTCTGTATCATGTGGATTCAAGAAGTGTTAATCAATGTGGCGTTCTGAAGAGGTACTCGGAAGTTCCTGTTTTCAAAATTCTACTTCATTCTAAGTTTCTGTTTTGCTTGCCTTCATTCTAAGTTTCTGTTTTGCTTGAGGGCCATGATATAAGTGTTTTTATAGAGTCTTTTGTTAGTTTTGGAGTCTTTTTAGAGTCTTTACAGGATGGAGAACACTTGGAGCTAAATGGGAGAATATGGAACATTTTGGAGCATTTTGGAGAAGCAGCCGAAGTGATGAAGTCAAGAGGCTAGATTTACGTGCTGAGTGTCGATCGACACCAATGAAGGTCGGCCAAGTTTCCCAATTTCCATCAGAAAAAGGAAATCATCTCAAGCTTGAAGAATTACAAGTCAGCCCCTGGACGAAAAATCCCCTTCTATAAATAATTTTCTGGCATTGTTTAGCCAACAAACCTTATCATTACTTTCTGTTTTTGAGACTTAGAGAGAGATTGATCCTGTGCTTTTGGGGAGACAATTCTAACTCATCTGGGCCAGATTTCGAACCCCTGTATCATTCTCTATTCTTTTATGCAATTTATTTCAGACATAATTTGTGTTTGCATAATTATGTCTGAGTAGTTTGCCAGTTAGGTTAGGATGATTTAGGGTTTGATGAAGAGTTTGTAGAATCACTAGAATTATTAGGGAAATCAATCGGATCTTCACCTTGATTTGTGCTTAACTTGATTCTCTGAATTGATCACTTAGAAATCAAACCTTAGGTTATTTAATAGTTGCGAGAGCATTATTAGTAACTTGATCTAATCATAGGTGAGCAAAATATCTATTCGCAAAGAGATTTGGTTTAGGCAGTGAAACTCGTTTCAGGACTGGAGAACCTTCTTTCGGTGATGGGTTCGACTTCATTGCATGGTGCAAACGTGGCTGGGCTGGAGCAGCAGCCCGGTTTTGTTGGCGTGCTTCTTTGGGTTGCCCTGCGGATCGAGATTTCAGAGACTCCTTTCATCGCTCCCTCAAGTGGGTAGGTAGGCCTCTTGGTTCCGCCTGGGTTGATCGCAGAGACTACCTCGCCAAGTCTCTGTTGTTCTTGGGTCAGCTTCTCCATCGCTGCCGTTGAAGATGCTTTCGAGGCTATCGTCAATCACCTCGGCCTTGTCCTCATATCGTCGTTGGTGTTCTACGAGTTGCAGGATCTCAGCTTCAGCTCGATCTCTATTGACATGGATAACCCTATCAAAGAGTTAAACGACCCGGACAGAGATTTCAGTTATGGAACCCCCTCGGCACAATTTTAAAAATTATGGGATTTAGAATGGAGGTAGCCAAGACCCTAGGGAAGACCATGCAAAAAGAATTAGGTCAAGAAAAATTCTTTTGAGACCTACAAAATTCACGCAATCCGGTAGACCTTCAAGAGCTGCAGAATGTGTTAGATGTAGGAGAAATCATTTCGGTCAAGAACCAAACATGACACAAGACTGGAAAAGCTCCAAGTATTATTTCCTTGAAATCGTTGCTTAGGCTGAATGGATGAACGGTTTTAATGATGGGAAAACCTGATGTACTTGAACTCCAAGCACAAGAGTTTAGATCCTAATGTTCAAGGGCTAATCCTCACAAGAACAAGAGTTTCTACACGCCTTACTAGCTCTCTGATTCTCTCAAAGAAAACAAAGTAAATCGCATGAACATGTTTGAATACAAAGAGAGATTTCTTTGAAACAAATAAAATACTTTCTGATTTTAATAACTTGGTGAATGAAAAGTACAAAGGAAATGAGCTTATATAATGCTCAGAAAAAAATGAAACTAAACGGTAACAAGCATTAAAAACTAGGCAAAGATCAAGCTGAAATAATGTAGAAAGGAATTTCTAGCTGTTGGGTTTTAATGCTACTAGCCGTTTGGCTTTAAAGGGGGGAATATCTTGACTTGTTCTGGTGTGGCAAGGCTCTTGTAGGCTTCAGTAGACAGAGAGGGGGTCGAATATAATGGCTTAGGTAGACATATATACATGGTTTCCTTATATGGCTCGACAGAAGCTTCTTTTGGATGGTTTGGTGGTTTTGGTGGATTGGATGGATCTTCTTGGTTAAATGTGGGCTGGGATTGAACCAAGGACGGTTTGTGGATCTCCTTAGCCTCCATAGATGATGAGAGTGGGTCGAATGATATGTTTTTATAACATATGTTCGGACTTTCCTTAAATAGCTCATTTTGCCTCTTCTTTGGTTTAAGGCCTTCTTCTTCAGTCCTGAGTTGATTCTGACTTGGTGTAGCTCGATCAGGTGGCTCTCCTTAGTGTAATAACCGGTGGTGTGTTCTCCTTAGCTCCTTAGTTCCTCCAGAATCAGCTACAAAGTCTCCTTCTCCCTCAGCTACAAGCTTAGCTCCATCTCCTTTAGCTCCACAGCTCCTCTCCTTGGTAGCTCCTGATGTATAAGCATCCATGCTTATATCATACTCTCCCTCTTGAAGAGGTTTTGTCCTCAAAACTGTAGAATCTGCATCAAACAACCCTAAGTTAGTGTTTGGACAATGTTTAGAGTTTAAGAGCTTACCTTGATGATTAGCTTGTAGATGCTCAAGTAGCTTAATGAATGGGATATTTCTAGCTTTCTCAAGCTCCAGTGTTGATGTAAACTTCTGTAAAGGTGGCTTCTCCTTATGATACATCATGTTTCCAGCTTTAAACATCACGTTTTCAGCATTGTTTCTCATGCTATGCTCCTGGATTTTGATCTCTTGTTCTTTAAAACCTGCAAAACAATATTTTGGCAAAGGCAAGTGCATTATATCTGGTGGACCAAAGTTTAAAAACCCTTGAATAGCAAAATAACTACTATTTCCCTTAGCTCTGCTTTGTAATATTCTAACATTTTTCTGTGCTAAAGGAGCAAGAATAAACTTACACTGATTGAATGAGAATGAATACTCATTTGTGCGCCCATTGTGTGCAACATTTCTGTCATATTGCCATGGCCTCCCAAGCAATACATGCCCAGCTTGCATTGGCGCCACATCACATAAGATTTGATCCTTATACTGGCCAATGGACAGAGGGATTTTTACTTGCTTGGATTCTTTGAGCTCTTTTTTGTCATTAAGCCATTTAAGCTTGTATGGCCTTGGATGTGGTTTAGCTTTAAGCCCCAGTTTCTCTACTAAGCAGATACTAGCAATATTAGCACAAGAACCACTATCAATGATTAAATGACATACCTTGTCTTGTGTATTGCATCTGGAGTGAAAGAGATTGTCTCTTTGTTCTAAGTCCTCCAAAACAGGCTGAGAGTTTAGAGCTCTTTGTATGACCAGTAAATCGCCTTCTTCAGCATATATAGTGATTTCTTCTTCTGATTCATCAATCATAGCCTCATCTTGTGAATCATACCCACCATCTGGTCTAAGAATCATGGCCCTCTTATTTGGACATTCCCTTGAAACATGTCCCCTGCCTTGACATTTAAAACAGATAATGTCATGATGTCTAGTTGAATTTCTAGACTTACCTTGCTCTGGGGTATGAGACTTGAAGTGTGACTCTATGGCAAGTCCTTTCCCTTTGTCTATGAATGGTGTGGGGGTTGGTTGCTGCTGCTGCTGAACTTGTTGAGTTTGATTCCAAGCTGCATTGCTGTTACTAGAGCGGTTTCTAGTAGTTGCTTTCTTCTTGATTTGTTTTTCTCTTTGAACAGCAAGATGCAAGAGTTCTGGCAGTGAGTGGTAAGGCTACATCTCCACCTTCCTCTGGATTCTGTCTTTAAGTCAATCCATGAATTGGGACATCAAGGACTCCTCTGTTTCATCTAGAGCTAGCTGGCTTCTTATGAGATCAAATTCTTCATAATACTCTTCTACACTCATTGAACCCTGAAATAGAGATCTAAACCTTTTCAATAAATCTCTATGATAGTGTGGAGGTACATACCTTCTGTTTAGCTCAAATTTCATATCACTCCATCTAGTGATTTGTGGATATTTGAGCTTCCTCTTCTGAGCTACTTCTCTGTCCCACCAAGCTAAAGCATGGTCACTGAGACTAGCTATGGCAAGAGCAATCTTCCTTGGCTCTGTATAGGCATAGTACTCGAAAAGGTGCTCCATTCTTCTCTCCCATTCTAAGTATGCTGCAGGATCAAGCTTCCCAACAAAGGTTGGGGCAAGAAGCTTCACTTCTGGAGGTAAGTTCCTTTCCTCATTGTATGGCCTGTTTCTCTCATTGTTTCTTCTGTTGAAGATTTCTTGAGCTTGTTGTGCAAGATTTGGTGCTGGTGGTGGTTGCACTTCAGGAGGATCTCCTACTCTGTTTGCATAAGGAGGAACGCCAAAGACATTTCTTCTTGGCAAGAGAGGTGGTGGTCTTTCTCCTTCTAAGCGATTGAAGCGCTCATCATTCTGAGTTCTGTAGGAGTTGAAACTCTCGGTTAAATTGGCAATGGCAGCCATCATTGCTTGCATAGGATCGACTGGTGGTGCGTTTTCTCCCATTGTACCTTGCAACAATTCAAGTAAACAAATCAGAGAGGTGTTTAAATGATAGCAAAATACAAGATTAATCAAACAACTGTTCTGTTTTTTTTTTGTATAGAGAAGGCAAATGCCCAAACAAAATGCTAATAGTCTAGCTTATATGGATGCAACGGTCTATAAAATGATATGGATGAAAACAAAACAATGGACAAAGAAGCAAATACAACGGTCAAGACAAATGAAAGATGCACTTAGACGGTTTTATGGAATTAAACTAAGTATGGAATGCAATAAGCGCAAATACAACGGTCAAGACAAATGAAAGATGCACTTAGACGGTTTTATGGAATTAAACTAAGTATGGAATGCAATAAGCGTGCAAGGAATAGGAAAGACAGATATGGAATATGCAAAAATGCTACTTTCCTTAAAGAATGTAAAACAAGTCTGACCAGCCAAAAAGGTTGACTTATGGATTAAAAAAAAACGCAAATGCTATCTTTTTCTTTCTTTTTCATTTTTATGAATGCAAGAAGAACAAATGATCAACAATGGCAGAAACAAAATAGTAAAATTTTTTTTTTTTGATTTTATGAAAGGGAAAACGAAATCAAGCAATAGAAACAAGGGATACATTTATTTTATTTTTTTAGTTTTTCTGGAAATAAAAACAAAAACAAAATAGAAACAATTTTTTTTTGAGTTTTTATAAGAAATAAAATTAAAACTGAATGAAACAAATGAAAAAAAACTTAAAGAAAAAGATAGAAAACACCTGGGATAGGAGCTTTTAGCTCTGATACCAATGACACAAGACTGGAAAAGGTCCAAGTATTGTTTCCTTGAAATTGTTGCTTAGGCTGAATGGATGAATGGTTTTAATGATGGAAAAACCGGATGTACTTGAACTCCAAGCACAAGAGTTTAGATCCTAATGTTCAAGGGCCAATCCTCACAAGAACAAGAGTTTCTACACGCCTTACTAGCTCTCTGATTCTCTCAAAGAAAACAAAGTAAATCGTAGGAACATGTTTGAATACAAAGAGAGATTTCTTCGAAACAAATAAAATAATTTCTGATTTTAATAACTTGGTGAATAAAAAGTACAAAGGAAATGAGCTTATATAATGCTCAGAAACAATGAAATAAAACGGTAACAAGCATTAAAAACTAGGCAAAGATCAAGCTGAAATAATGTAGAAAGGATTTTCTAGCTGTTGGGTTTTAATGCTACTAGCCGTTTGGCTTTAAAGTGGGGAATATCTTGACTTGTTCTGGTGTGGCAAGGTTCGTGCAGGCTTCAGTAGACAGAGAGGGGGTCGAATATAATGCCTTAGGTAGACATTTATACATGGTTTCCTTATATGGCTCGGCAGAAGCTTCTCTTGGATGGTTTGGTGGTTTTGGTGGATTGGATGGATCTTCTTGGTTAAATGTGGGCTGGGATTGAACCAAGGACGGTTTGTGGATCTCCTTAGCCTCCATAGATGATGAGAGTGGGTCGAATGATATGTTTTTATAACATATGTTCGGACTTTCCTTAAATAGCTCATTTTGCCTCTTCTTTGGTTTAAGGCCTTCTTCTTCAGTCCTGAGTTGATTCTGACTTGGTGTAGCTCGATCAGGTGGCTCTCCTTAGTGTAATAACCGGTGGTGTGTTCTCCTTAGCTCCTTAGTTCCTCCAGAATCAGCTACAAAGTCTCCTTCTCCCTCAGCTACAAGCTTAGCTCCATCTCCTTTAGCTCCACAGCTCCTCTCCTTGGTAGCTCCTGATGTATAAGCATCCATGCTTATATCAAAACAACTCAGGAGTCTAAGCAACATTAACTAAACCAAAGAGGAGTTCATCCATCAAAGAATATGGCCAAGATCTCGGAGAAAACAAGACAAAATTCACGGATCCGAATTTATGATCCGTTATGTCCTTTTCCGTCAAAACCAGAGTTCAGTTGAGTGATTCTTTGTCAACCAAGAGAGGGGTCCAAATTTTATGCAAAATTGGAGGGAAAAAGAGGTGTTTTCTGTCAGCTAATCAATCACTTGGGCATTAGACAGTAAAACACACAAAGGAGGGGTGAAATAAATAGTTTTGGGCCAATGAGAAGCTCGCACGTTAAGCTTATGGATAAGGATTAGTTGGAAGGTCTAAGGGCTATGAGTAGGAGCCTAGGTCATAGGCTAAAACGTGGCTTGAAGATAAAGAGAGGAAGAGTCCATATTTTACCTACCTTAAGATGTTACCATGGGTAACTTTTCAACTATAAATACCACCTCATTTTCCCTCATTCTTCATTCCCACTCCTAAACCCTTTGGAAACTAACTGGCCAGGAGGGGGCCAGACGGCGTAACTTGAAGAAAAAAATCAAGTTAGGAGTGGAGGAAGACGGAGACACATTCTACACTTTAGAATTCGGGACGAATTCTAATAAGGGGGGAAGAATGTAATAATCCGGACGTGAGCGGAGGCCGGCCAGAGCAGAACGGCCGAAAAGAGAGATTTTGGCCGAGAAACCAACATCATTGAATCGACTCAAGGACAACTTGGATCGATGATATAGGCCAAAGAGAGCACTTTGGCCAAGTCAGATGAAGAAAAATTCGAGTGGAACTTAAGATGGCCGGGAGAAGACGATCGCGGACAAGGAATGGCCGTGAGACGACCAGCCAAAAGTCGAAGTTCCGAAATCAAAGGGACGTTGATTGGAATCGACTAAGGAAGCTAAAAGAGGAAGAATGCTTGAAGAAAGTCAGAAAAAGATCGGGTAGATAAAAATTTACTGGGAAAAGAAGCTCGATGGCCATATCGAATCGAACCGGCGCGCGGCTGGAATGGGAAATTGCTCTGATCGTCGGGTCAAAGCAAATTGTCTCATCACATCAAAGGCTGGAACACTTAGGACAACAAATCTAAGTGTTTTGTCAAAAGAAACTCGAAGAATTCTCAAGAAAATCCACAAGCGTTCAAGAGGGAAGGAAAATGGATGTCCGAAGCAAGAATTGCTCGGATAGAAGATAGCCGAGTGGGCTATGGATCTTTACAAAAATGCGACAAGAATGAGGGGCCTTTATAAGCTCGAGAAAATGGAGTTAGACAAAGGAATGGTCGAAGTCAAAAATCGACCAATGGGACAGTGACACGTGTGCAGCCGTTCAGGTTGGCTATGGTCACAGCTGGAGGTGTTTTGACGTGATTGGTGATATGTCTATATTTTGCATCATATTTCCCTCCATTTAGTGTAAGTTTCTTATCATTTAGGAACCTAATTAAGCATCATTGTATTGCATTTTGATCATTTAGAGCTCTAAGGTGTATTTGCATAGTTTTTGCATATTTTGGTGCATTTGGAGTCTTGATCAGGTGATTTGGATGCTATGGAGGCATGAATGGAGTTGGAGAAGGATGGCATAGCAAAGGAAGGGCAAGAAATCATCAAGAGGAGGAAGAGAAGCAGCTAAATGAGAAGCAAAAGTCTTGTAGCAACATATCGAACATTTGGAGGCACGAAATGTATGGATCAGGACGAAGGCCTTGCACTGAGATTCAGACTCCTAAGCCTTCTTAGGAGTTTTAGAGGATCCATAGTTATTTCTAGTGTCGTTGGAATCAAGTTATTCGAACCCCTGGTTAGAAAGTTATATCGATTTTTAAACGGTTCGACGAGATGGATCGATGAAGACGACGAACCAAAGGACCAGGGGTTGGGTTCGACCACTTTGTTCGATGAAGACGACGAACCAAAGGACCAGGGGTTGGGTTCGACCACTTTGTTCGATGAAGACGACGAACCAAAGGACCAGGGGTTGGTTTCAACCACTTTGTTCGACGAAGTCATCGAACCACAGCACCAGAGGTTCAGTTCGACGACTTTGTTCGACGAACTCGTCGAACTGAACCCAGATGAACCTTTTTGTGTACAAATCGATTCATACGAAGACTTTCTGTTTCGATTCAGCCTTCGAGCTCTTCATTAAAGTCGTAGGTAATTGAATCCTTTTTCATTTGAAGGTGGTTTCATGTCATTATGAGCTGTGGTTAGGGCGATATGGCGATTTCCGCAAGACTGCTACCCCGGTCAAAACTCGGTTTGTTCCAGGTTGACCCGGTTTGACCTCCTTCCCTATAAATACTTAAAAACCTAATTTTTCTGTATCTTCTCTTGGGCTTAAACCTAAAAAACGCCCCTTTGGGGTTTTGAGGAGATTTTGATATTTCTTTTATGTTTAATGCAATTTGATTCTTGTTTCTTCAAATCTTTCTTTTTCTATTCATCTAATCATGTTTACTAACACTTCTTGCATGAGATTTGTTAGATTAGCTATGATTAGTGAGTAGTTCTTTAGGAACTTGGGGATGGGTTAGATTTAGGGTTTTCTAATGGTTCAATATTGCAATCTAGGATAGATTCTTTCATCTCTCTTCTTATTAAGTAGTTCTTAATGTCAAATAGCTAATCTTTTGCTATTTTGGATCATAAGCATTTCACACACCCACCAAGTGTTTGATGAAATGCTTGAACCAACTT
>JAHZTW010000006.1:17747497-17766654 GCA_020283515.1 Alliaria petiolata | reverse complement strand
AACAACATCTAGACCTTGGGTCTTAGATGGTAATCCTTAGGCATAGGGTTTCTAATCAAGACTAATCCACTCTCGTGATAGAAGTCACTTTACTAACTCATAACCTAGCTTGGCTCTCGCACAATGATACATGAGGATTAGCAAGCAAGAATACCCAACCCTATAAAGCCGTAAGACTCCTAGACAGATGGTTAGTCTTAGCCTAGGAAAGATCAAACTCTTGTTTATGGTTTTGGCTAAGCAAGCACGTGGCGTTCGTGTCAAGCCGCCTATAGTCTTTAAACTAGTTGATCAAGCTAGACTAAGCATTGAGATCAATAAACAAGAAAGGATTAAGATCATTAAATGCATAAGCATCAAGATCTATCACCATAAATCTTTCACACCCTAATAATCACGAAATCTACTCCCTTTTCATGTGTTTAACCTCTAGATCCATGAGGAAATAAAAGCTAATAATGATTAGAGAGAAGATCTATGACAAGAAATAAATAAAGGCAAATACTTTACCAAGAAATGCCAGAGAACAATTCTTGGTTAAGCTTAAACCAAAAACAAAAGTTCTTGAACTCAAGAACAAAATAAAAGCTTAAATTTAAATTCTATTCATGAATAACCACGAAATTCTATGAAGAATGTGTGGCTAAACAAGATTAGAAAGCAAGAACATGAAGAAATAAATTAAGGGAAGTGCAAAAATTAAATTAAAATCAAAAGTATTTACATGGTTCTTGAAAATAAAAAGAGAACTAAGCAAAAACTAAAAATGTCTAAAAGAAAAAGAGGGAAGAGAGGAGTAGCTCGTGACAAGAGGCTAAATATTTATAGAAGAGCCACAAAAACCCTAGTAAGCCTTATCCTCACAATTGGAATCCAATGCTAAAAGCAAACTTCTTTGGACTCTTGTGCTCTTTTGGACTTATGCTGCAAAAGCTTCATGTCGATATGGAACCCTGATATTGGCTCCAAGATCTTATCTTCCCAGCCGAAGCTTCATCGGGCACAAATCGTTATGCTTGCCCGTTATACACTAGCTTGCCGA
Organism: Alliaria petiolata; assembly: GCA_020283515.1. Taxonomy (NCBI): domain Eukaryota; kingdom Viridiplantae; phylum Streptophyta; class Magnoliopsida; order Brassicales; family Brassicaceae; genus Alliaria; species Alliaria petiolata. Next base: position 17,765,612 of record JAHZTW010000006.1, on the reverse strand, counting down.
GCTGGCCAGACCGATGCTCACTGTTTCCGCCGTAACTTATGAACCGCCGATCGTAATGACTTGATACTTCCTCCAGACGAAAACTAACTAGATCCTCTACAAATCTTGTGAAGACATCAGAAGCTGAATCGAGCCAGAAGACCTTTTTCCGAGCTGATCTTTCCACAATGGCTTGCCATTTCGGTTTAGTTGATTGATCTTGAAGCAACGTCTTGCTTCATATCAGGATGAGGTCGTTGTGGCTGACTGCAGTGGCTGTAGAAGTCTTTTCTTTTGCTCCTTATTGCCTTGGCTGCTCATTAGTTCTTCTCCCAAACTCCATAGAACCTCCACAGGCTCCAAAAGTACCTGGCAAGTACTCCAAACATGCAAAATATGCAATGCCTATCCTAAAACTAATATGAATGGAAATGGGACAAAAACTAATGAATAAATGCATAAAAGAGAGAAAAACCTATACTAAATGTATGCTAAAAAGGTGTAAAATATGGAGTTATCAATACCCCCAATCTTACCTTTTTGCTTGTCCTCAAGCAAACAAAGACAAATAAGAGAGTGAGGTTTGAAAATGGGTTTCCAAAATGCCACTAAAAGAGATCAAATCAACGTCCATGTTTAAAGTTCTAAGATGCAAATCAAATATATTCTACTCTAAAGTCTTAGCTACACTTATCTCAAAATACGATGCACTTAATCTCAACCTACACACACAATCAAATCAACCAGTTCCTTTAACATTCATTAAAGATCAAAAACCGTGAATCATGCTTATGTTTATCATTCAACTCATTTGGCTAAGGGCAAGGTTCGTGAGTTAAAAGTGAACTCGAAGTAAAAGGGTTAAGTGTTTAGCAAGGATCGCTCAATGAAAGGAATCTTCTTAATGCAAAATGTTAAGGGTAAAAACTAACCGATGCATACAAGGATAAATTCTCATCTACCCAAGCACCTAATTACTTTCTACCTTAGTCTAAATCATAATCCCTTTCCTAAGCTACCCTTTTCCTTAGGCATTTCGCCTTGTACCCGTTTTTACTCCTCGTTTCACCTTCTTTGGTCATGTCGGGGGACTTATTCTTTCTTCTTAAAAGATTGGTTTTGGCTTTCTCTTTGGCTCATTTGGTGGCGCTCCTTTGTTTTTTCTCCTTTTGTGTTGCTGGCCGGATTAGACTTTGTTGTTTGGCCTTTTCTTGCTTCTTTGGAAACGCCTTTTCTTCTTTGATTTCGAGCTTCTTTTGCAGCCGCCATCTCTTCGATTACATGTCCCCCGTTTGACTCAATGAACCTCCCTTCCGTTCTTTCTTTTCCCTTATCCCAAGATAAACATTTAGCACATCTCTCTCCTAGTCTACCCGCGGATAACGGCTTAGCATATCGGTATCATGCCGTTTTTGTCCCGTGAAACACCTAGCCTATGTTGACTCGAGATGTGAGCCAACTTCTACATGAGAACCTAACCTTGTCAGCCTAAACCCAACACTTTTTGCCTAAGAAGATTCTAAAATAATGCAAAGGCCTCACATATCTCTCATAAAAAAGTGTTTTAAGGTTTGAAACGACGGTTATGGTTTGGCTGTGGTAAGGTGACTTGGACTAGCAGAGAGTGGTATAAAAGGGAAAAAGAAAGCCCAAGTGAATATCCATGAGTTGAAATCCAAAACACAAGCATGATAATTATAAATCAATATTTACGGTTCAAGTATAATTAGGGAAAAGAATCAAATCAAGTGTGCTTCAGCAAAGAATTAAATAACAAAGTATATGGTCCAAGTGTGGTTCAACCTCAAATTCGAATTTACTCAAAATGCATCAAACAACTATGAACAAGGGCGTTGATCTTATGACTTAAAATGACAATTTACAAGGAAATTCACCCTATGAAATGCTAATAAATCATATATGCTATGCAACTAGACTCTATCCTAGAATGTAAATGCATCTAAATGGTTAAAATATTTTTTTTTATGCATGAGACTCAAGGATGAAAATGAAAAATAAGAAAACAAAACACAAGGTCAAATTACACAAACCCTCCCCCAAACTTAAATTACACAGTCCCTTGTGTAATAAAAGTTCAAGAGAAGGACTCAAAAATCACAAAAATATGCAAGGAGTAATGGCAGTCACAAGGAGTGGAGTAGGGTTTAGGGAGAAAGAACACTTACATTGGATTTGGCTGTCATATCGGGGTCTGACCATTTCACCAGCTCGGTGTGGCTCCAATATCGGGCACAAGCCGTTATGTCAGCTCGTTATGGCCTCTATTTGGTACAAGCCGTTGCACCATGTTGGCGTGGCACCGATATCGGGCACAAGTCATTGCACCATCCCGTTTTGGCTGTCATATCAGGTACAAGCCGTTGCACCATCCCGTTTTAGCTCCTTTGGTCCCTTTTAATTGGTTCACGACCTCCATCACCCTCTTCACTTGGATAAACATGAGACTGCCTCTAAGTGCGCTAGTTTTGTGTCTCTAGCTTGACTCCCTCATTGTACCTGAAAGAGAAACAAAATAAAACGAAAATCAGATTTGAAATAAATGCTTAGTCTAAGCAAGAACTCAATCTCAAACGCATTAAAACAATCCCAAGAGGCAACGGCGCCAATTGATGCAGAGTTTTTTAGGCTTCTAGTCAATCCTCAAACACACATGTCATTGTAGTATTTGAGGTGTCAATCCACTTGGGAAGCTAATGACACTTGAGATATAGAGAACTTTGCTAAGCTAAGCTAATAGAGAAGGGTTTTTAAAGCTAACAACCTAAGTGACAACAGAAAATAAGAGAGAGCAAATAAGGGCAAAATCTAACAACCTAAACAAAGACTAAGAAAAGAAAAGAAAAAAGTGGTTCCTAGGATGAGAATAATGATCTATGATGAACATTTCGGATCAAGAAGGCTTATAACAACATCTAGACCTTGAGTCTTAGATGGTAATCCTTAGGCATAGGGTTTCTAATCTAGACTAATCCACTCTCGTGATAGAAGTCACTTTACTAACTCATAACCTAGCTTGGCTCCCGCACAATGATACATGAGGATTAGCAAGCAAGAATACCCAACCCTATAAAGCCGTAAGACTCCTAGACAGATGGTTAGTCTTAGCCTAGGAAAGATCAAACTCTTGTTTATGGGTTTGGCTAAGCAAGCACGTGGCGTTCGTGTCAAGCCGCCTATAGTCTTTAGACTAGTTGATCAAGCTAGACTAAGCATTGAGATCAATAAACAAGAAAGGATTAAGATCATTAAATGCATAAGCATCGAGATCTATCACCATAAATCTTTCACACCCTAATAACCACGAAATCTACTCCCTTTTCATGTGTTTAACCTCTAGATCCATGAGGAAATAAAAGCTAAGAATGATTAGAGAGAAGATCTATGACAAGAAATAAATAAAGGCGAAGACTTTACCAAGAAATGCAAGAGAACAAGTCTTGGTTAAGCTTAAACAAAAAACAAAAGTTCTTGAACTCAAGAACAAAATAAAAGCTTAAATTTAAATTCTATTCATGAATAACCACGAAATTCTATGAAGAATTTGTGGCTAAACAAGATTAGAAAGCAAGAACAAGAAGAAATAAATTAAGGGAAGTGCAAAAATTAAATTAAAATCAAAAGTATTTACATGGTTCTTGAAAATAAAAAGAGAACTAAGAAAAAACTAAAAATGTCTAAAAGAAAAAGAGGGAAGAGAGGAGTAGCTCGTGACAAGAGGCTAAATATTTATAGAAGAGCCACAAAAACCCTAGTGAGCCTTATCCTCACAAATGGGATCCAATGCTAAAAGCAAACCTCTTTGAACTCTTGTGCTCTTTTGGGCTTATGCTGCAAAAGCTTCATGTCGATATGACACCCTGATATTGGCTCCAAGCTCTTATCTTCCCTGAAGAAGCTTCATCGGGCCCAAGTCGTTATGCTTGCCCGTTATACACTAGCTTGCCAAGCTGGCCAGACCGATGCTCACTATTTCCGCCGTAACTTATGAACCGCAGATCGTAATGACTTGATACTTACATCAGACGAAATCTAACTATATCCTCTACAAATCGTGTGAAGACATCAGAAGCTGAATCGAGCCAGAAGACCTTCGTCCGAGCAGATCTTTCCACAACGGCTTGCCATTTCGGTTTAATTGATTGATCTTGAAGCAACGTCTTGCTTCATAACAGGATGAGGTCATTGTGGCTGACTGCGGTGGCTGTAGAAGTCTTCTCTTTTGCTCCTTATTGCCTTGGCTGCTCATTAGTTCTTCTCCCAAACTCCATAAACCCTCCACAGGCTCCGAAAGTACCTGCCAAGTACTCTAAACATGCAAAATATGCAATGCCTATCCTAAAACTAATATGAATTGAAATGGGACAAAAACTAATGAATAAATGCAGAAAAGAGAGCAAAACCTATACTAAATGTATGCTAAAAAGGTGTAAAATATGGAGTTATCATGACTCTGTGCCCATTCACTGTGAAATGCTCTCCATTTTTCCCAACCAAAGTTATAGCTCCATATGGTAGTACCTCTCTTATCTCAAACGGCCCGGACCACCTAGACTTGAGCTTCCCGGGGAATAGCTTCAATCTTTAGTTGTAAAGTAGAACCATGCTTCCCTCTTTGAGCTCCTTGTGCACCAGTTTCTTGTCATGAAAGGCTTTGGTCCTTTCCTTGTAAATCTTGGCGCTTTCATAAGCATCCATCCTTATCTCATCAAGCTCTTGAAGTTGCACTAACCTTTTCTCTTGGGCGGTCTTGAGATTGTAGTTGAGTTGCTTCACTGCCCAAAGAGCTTTGTGTTCTAATTCCACAGGAAGGTGACAAGATTTGCCATAGAGGAGGTTAAAAGGCGTGGTTCCAATGGGAGTTTTGTATGCCATTCTATACGCCCAAAGAGCGTCATCTAGCTTGTTAGACCAATCTTTTCTAGTCACTCCCACGGTCTTCTCCAGTATAGTCTTGATTTGTCTATTCGAAACCTCCACTTGGCCGCTTGTTTGAGGGTGATAGGGCGTGGCCACCTTGTGCTTGACACCATGTTTTCTCAAGAGACCTTCCAAAATTTTGTTGATGAAGTGGCTGCCTCCATCGCTAATCACCACCTTAGGGACTCCAAATCTTGGAAAGATGATCGTTTTAAAGAGTTTTACCACCATTTTTGAATCGTTTGTTGGTGAGGCCATGGCTTCCACCCATTTAGACACATAGTCTACTGCTACAAGAATGTACTTGTTGCCACACGATGATGGAAACGGGCCCATAAAATCGATCCCCCACACGTCGAAGATCTCTACTTCAAAGATTGGCGATTGTGGCATCTCGTTTCTTTTGGTGATGTTCCCGGTTCTTTGGCATGCTTCACATGACTTGATGAATTCATGCGCATCTTTGAAGAGTGTAGGCCACCAAAACCCAGCTTGGAGAACCTTTGTAGTAGTATTGAAACTCGCAAAATGACCCCCATAGGTCATACCGTGGCAATGTAGAAGTATGTCTCTCGCTTCTTCTCTTGTGACGCATCTTCGGTACATACTGTCCACACACCTTTTGTAGAGGTAAGGTTTATCCTAGAAGTAGTGTGAGACGTCTCTCATGAATTTCTTCTTGTGGTACCGGTCCAAATGAGTAGGCTCTTCCCCACAAGCTAAGAAGTTGACAATATCAGCATACCAAGGGAGATTTCCTTCTTTTAAGCTCAAAACTTCTTCAAGTTTGTCTTCTAACTTTGCACATACCACGGTATTGATCATCATGAGCTGCTCTTCAGGGAGTGAGTCGTCTAAAGGTAGGATTTCTTCCACTTTTATCCTAGAAAGATGATCCGCAACACCATTCTCTATACCCTTCTTGTCTTTGATCTCCATGTCAAACTCTTGCAAGAGAAGGATCCATCTCAAGAGTCTAGGCTTGGTGTCTTTCTTGGAGTATATGTATCTCAAGGCAGCATGGTCAGTATACACAATGACCTTAGAACCCTCCAAGTAAGATCTAAACTTCTCAAAAGCAAAGACCACGGCTAGAAGCTCTTTTTCGGTGGTTGCATACTTGACTTGTGCATCATCCAAGGGGCGGCTTGCATAGTAGATTACATGCAACTTTTTGTCCTTCCTCTGACCCAAGACAACACCCACAGCATAGTCGCTTGCATCACACATAATTTCAAAGGGCAACTCCCAATCCGGAGCTTTAACTATAGGTGCGCTGACAAGTGCTTCCTTGATGATCTTAAAGGCTTGAAGGCATTCTCCATTAAAGCTGAACTCGGTTTCTTTGCACAGTAGCCTTTTAAGAGGACGTGCTATCTTGGAGAAGTCTTTAATAAACCTCCTGTAGAAACCAGCATGCCCCAAGAAGCTCCTTATCCCTTTAACATTCACCGGAGGCACTAGGTTCACCATGACCTCGATTTTTGCTATATCAACTTCTATGCCTTTCTCTGAAATCTTGTGGCCAAGAACTATCCCTTCTCTGACCATAAAGTGGCATTTCTCCCAGTTGAGCACGAGATTGGTCTCCTCACACCTCTTAAGAACCCTGCACAAATTAGACAAGCAAATACCAAAGGAAGAGCCATACACAGAAAAATCATCCATGAATACCTCAACCATTTCCTCAATCAAGTCAGAAAATATGAACATCATGCATCTTTGAAAAGTGGCTGGAGCATTACAAAGCCTAAAAGGCATTCTCCTATATGCAAAAGTTCCATATGGACAAGTGAAAGTGGTTTTTTCTTGGTCATTTGGGTGAATTGGGATTTGAAAGAAACCACTATAGCCATCTAGAAAACAGTAGTATGGGTGATTGGCTAGTCTTTCTAGCATTTGGTCAATGAAAGGAAGAGGGAAGTGATCTTTTCTTGTGGCCAAGTTGAGTTTTCTATAGTCAATACACATTCTATGACCAGTTACTATCCTAGAAGGTATTAACTCATCTTTCTCATTTTTTATAATTGTGATTCCCCCTTTCTTTGGTACCACATGGACTGGAGAGACCCATTTGCCATCACTGATTGGGTATATCACACCAGCCTCTAAGAGTTTTAAAATTTCTTTCTTGACCACTTCTTTTAAATTTGGGTTTAGGCGCCTTTGGTGTTCAATGGAGGAAGTTTTTTCATTTTCTAAGTGAATTCTATGAATGCAAAGCATTGGTGAAAGGCCTTTGATGTTACTCAAAGAATAACCGATTGCCTTTCTATACTTCCTCAACACCTTAAGGAGTGAGTCTAACTCATCATCACTTAGATTTTCATTCACAATTACAAGATATGTGTCATTTGCACCCAAGAAAGCATACCTTAGCCCATTCGGGAGTTGCTTGAGGTCCACCTTTGGGGCTAGCAGCTCGTTCCAGTCCTCCTCTTGATTCTAGTTGAGATTGCTGTCCTCATTTGCTTCCTTAGACCCCAAGCAATGAGCCTCCATACTTGCTTCTTTGAGCGTATTCCCCGCTGTGATCGAGTTGATGGGTCGATCGGCTAGTCGTTCTTCCTTCGATCGGGCGGAAGATCGTGTTGGCTGGTCGATCTCTTCTCTGGATCGTGTGGATTGGTCGATTAGCCTATCGATCTTGTCGTCAGATCGAGTGAGTGGCTCGATCTCTTGGTCGATCTCCTTTACAGTTTTGCGAGAGTCGAGGATGCGAATGTATTCTTGGGTCTGATTACTTAGGTAGCCATACTCTCCACACTCCTTTCTCAGCGCCACTAGTAGATGATCTTCTTGACCCAATTCCTCTAGCAATTCATCAGCTAAAAGATCCATAGCTTCTATGTAGAAGACTTGTCCATCGATCGTCAGTTTCTTCAAAACCTCATTAATATTGAAGTTGAACTTGACGTCTTTGCCCAAGTGCAATGAAATTTTGCCATTCTTGACGTCAATTATAGCTCCAGCAGTTGCCAAGAACGGTCTTCCAAGTATTAGGGGATCCTTAGGTTCTTCATCCATTTCAAGAACAACAAAGTCTGTGGGGACACTCACATTGCTTATTCTCACCGGTAAGTCTTCAAGCATTCCTACCCAGAGCCTTACACTTCGGTCGGCCAAGATCAACGAGATTCTGCACTCCTTAAACTTGTTGAAGCCTCTGCTTCTTTGCTATGGAGTAGGGCATTAGATTAATGCTTGCCCCTAAGTCGCACAAACAGTTGCTAAACCTCAACGGCCCTAGCGCACAAGGTATTGTGAACGAGCCTAGATCTCCTAGCTTTTTCGGTGCTATCTCCTTGTGGATGATTGCGCTGCATTCTTGGCTTAACACCATGACCTCTTGGAAACCCTTAGCTGTCTTGGCGAGTGTATCCTTCAGAAACTTGGCATACGTCGGCACCATGGCTAAACAATTTAGTGGAAATTTCAGCTCCACGTTTCTCAAATGTTTTTCAAATAAAGCTTTGTGCTTCTCTACCAGTTGTTTCTTGAAGCGTCCAAGGAAGGGAAGCTTCGGTTTGTATGGTGGAGGTATGAAAATATTGTTTTCTTTGCTCGTTTCCCCCACTTGTTTTTCCAAAACCGCTTCCTTGCCTTTCCTTGCTCTTTTCCCCGGCAACGGCGCCATTTGATAACTAGCTTTTTTCAGTGATTATCAAAGCCTAAAGCATAGTCATGTCATTGCAATACTTCAGGTTATCAATCCAAACCAGGGTGTGAAAGGTATTAAGAATACAAGAGCTCAATGTAAATCTAAGTGAAATCCGGATTATTTGGGGAGAAATTCTCTAAAAACTACTTTTAACTATTAAACAAAGATGAAAACTATTTTAAAATCCCTACTGAAGGGTTATACAACTTATAGATCTTTTTTAAACAACTAGACAATCGATCCAACAGTTTTACAAAATCAAAATCTAAAACCGGATTTATTAATAGATTTGATGGTGAGTAGCTAGATTAAACAAAAATTATTTCTTAAAATAAAACAACTAATGAAATCAAACCAGACAGTAAAGAAAGACCCTAAGCAATTTGTAAAATAATAAAAATATTAAAAACACAATTTTACAAATTTATAAAAACCATGATGCCAAATTAAACTTATCTAGGAGAGTTTTAGTGAAAATAATTAAACACAAAACTAAAGGAAAATGGTTTTAATTTTGTTAATTCAAATAATAAAAACAGATTCAAGGTTGTGATTCATTCTTAGGGAGGTTGAAAATTCGAACTAGGGGTTTTGAAAACATATTTTTTTACACACTAAGGTGCTATCTCTAAGCCTTAAGAAGCTATATGTGGTGTAAATCCTTTCCTCACCCTTTCCTCCTTTTCCATGGTGTATGGTGGAGAGATAAGGTGAAAAACATTAAGCCTTGATCTTAAAATACAGCCTAACTAGCTCCCTGAGCATCCATGGTGTATGGGAAAGGATGAGCTAGTTTCTTGGATTTGGTTTTAAGGGATTTCCTAAGTCTTGTTAGGATAACGAAATTCCTAGATTAAAGAGATCTCCATCGAGAATCTCTAGACCTTAAAACCCCCAAATCCAAGAAGAGAAATAGATGAAGAACAAGAAAATACCCAAAATCTAATTTTTAACCCCCTTAATCATCCCAACCCAAAACCTTGGTGGTTTACTCACAAGACATGTTCAACCCTCTCTTAAACATAAGTTTAGAGCTGATGAACATAATCGATGAAATTAAGAAGAGAGACTTGATACTAGAAAATACTTTGAAAAATAAAAAGACAAAGAATTTTCACAAAGAGTAAGGCGAGATTTAAGAAGAAAGACTTGACATTAGAATAAAAATGAAAAAGAGTTTTTATAAAAACTAGAAGTAACTTATATAAAAAAACTAAGAATTCTTAAAAACACTCAAGAACTATAGAAACTTACAAAAACACTAAGAAGACTTTAAAGAGAGAATAAGAGTTTTTCTTGACTTATTTAGACTAAGAAGAGTTGATTGAAAACTGAATGATTTATTACAAGCACACACACACTCTTTATATAGAGTTTTAAACATGGCCCTTGGCCTTAAAAGAGGGGTCAAGGTGCAAGGGGCAAGAGACAAAGGGCAAGAGGCAAGAGACAGAAAGTATGTCTACCACTTTCACTAAAGCATAAAAACTTTAATGGGTCAACTTCCAAATGGTTCGAGTGACTTGGTCGATCGGTCGGTCGATCTACTCTTGATCGAGTCAGTTTGGTCGATCATATGGTCGATCTCTTCTAGATCGAGTGGGGCGGTCGATCGTCCAGTCGATTCCTTCTAGATCGAGTCATTTTTCTCGATCTACTTCTCGATCTCGGCTGAATCGACTGGTCTTGGTCGATCTTGAAGTCGATCTTTGCTCTTTCTTTTTTGTCCAAGTTTCATTTTGATTCCTGCCAACTCTTATGCTCTTCTTTCATCTTCTTGTTAATGCTCAGCATTCATCACAGCTCCAAGTAATCTAAACAACCTGAAAAAGATGCGAAAATGCAAGAAACCATGCAAATGCTAATGCAAAATGTTTTAGGACTTAAAATGATACAAATGATGCAAACTAGTCTATTATGAATGATGTATGCATGAAAAACCTATTCTAAATGCAAGCTAAATATGCGAAATATATGAGTATATCATATACATCCATACGTCCCAACGGAGGAAGATCAAGCGGATTACGTATATCTGTTTCTGTCTACGGGATCCGATCACGGAGATCTCACCACATTTGTTCAACTAAACAGTGAGATATGGGGGAACAACCCCATGGAGGCAGACGAAGAGTCGTCTTCTGAGGAATGTTACTTGGGGCAAGGTAACATATCACCCACCTATTGGACTAGACAGATGACTCGAATAGGTGTATATGATCGACGAAGGCCGCTCAATGCAACGTCAGACCACGAGGAGGAGGAAGCTTCTCAAAGGCCTGGTGGCATCGACAGGCGACCCGGAGAGACGACTGGCATAGAAGGCGGATCTACAAATGATCTTCGTAGGATACTTACTACGGAGATGGAAAACCTAACCACAGCGGCCGAAGAAGAACAACATGGAGAACCCAGTCGGAGGGGAAGACCTCCAAGAAGGACATCGAGAATGAGAGTTCCGTCACCTTCAAGGGTTACGGGATCATGCTCTATGTGTGGCGGGAGAGGGCATTTTAGTCATGCATTCCCCAGTGCCCGACAAGGAAATCGAATGACCCCAAGGCACATTGTGTGTCGAATTTGCAAAGGGAGAGGCCACTATGGAGCGGATTGCCCGACCACTCACCCCGTCCAACCCTCTAGCACCACCAGGCAGACAACGACCCGCTCATCTGCGAGAAGAGCCTCAGATAGGCAAGTAACAAGTGAGAGTAGTAGTAGGGCTAGGCGACCTAGAAACCCCTAGCCTTGAGAAGGCCCCGAGATAAAGGTACGCTTGGGTTCTAACTTATCTCATTGCATGCAGGATATTAGTAATGCTTAGGTTACTGGAATTACTAGATATTCTGCGGGGCATGTTATAATATTATCATAGCAGTGGTTGCTAGAAATGATAGATATTATGTGGTAAGTAAAGATTTATCGTTTAGGGCCCCGAGTTGGGGAAAACGATAAATCGTGTTTGGCGAAGGAAGAACTTCTGTTATTTTTATTTCCGTGAGGGAAGTAAAATACACTTGTGAGAAGTGGAAGTTCTTATGAGTGGATTAAGATTGGGTAAGGTTGACCATGGAAGTCTAGGAAATATCTTGCCATGATAACCGACCGTTAGGTTTAAGAACAGTGGTAAAATACCTTAGGGGAGAACTGGAAGAAGATGGATCACCGGAAGAGGGGTAAGAAGAAAAGGGACAGGGTTAGTGGACAACCGAAGAAAGGTTCAACAGAATTGGCTAGATGGTGGGGCCATATAGTATGTGCGGAACCAGGCTGAGAAGGATGGATAATTCACCAGGAATATTCACTGAGATGTGTGGTATAACCTTGAAAAGTGAATAGTTCAGGAGGAACTATCACTTAGGCTGTACAAAGGAATCAACTAACTGGCCAGGAGGGGGCCATACGGCGTAACTTGAAGAAAACAATCAAGTTAGGAGTGGAGAAAGACGGAGACAAATTCTACACTTTAGAATTCAGGACGAATTCTAATAAGGGGGGAAGAATGTAATAACCCGGACGTGAGTGGAGGCCGCCCAGAGCAGAACGGCCGAGAGGAGAGATTTTGGTCGAGAAACCAACATCACGGAATCGACTCAAGGACAACTTGGATCGATGGTATAGGCCAAAGAGAGAACTTTCGCCAAGTCAGATGAAGAAAAATTTGAGTGGAACTTAAGATGGCCCGGAGAAGACGATCGCGGACAAGGAATGGCCGTGAGACGACCAGCCAAAAGTCGAAGTTCCGAATCAAAGGGACGTTGATTGGGATCGACTTAGGAAGCTAAAAGAGTAAGAATGCTTGAAGAAAATCAGAAAAAGATCTTATAGATAAAAAGTTACCGGGAAAAGAAGCTCGATGGCCATATCGGACCGGACCGGCGCGCGGCTGGAATGGGAAATTGCTCTGATCATCAGGTCAAACCAAATTGTCTCATCACATCAAAGGCTGGAACACTTAGTACAACAAATCTAAGTGTTTTGTCAAAAGAAACTCGAAGGATTCTCAAGAAAACCCACAAGCGTTCAAGAGGGAAGGAAAATGGCCGTCCGAAGCAAGAATTGCTCGGATAGAAGATAGCCGAGTGGGCTATGGCTCTTTCCAACAATGCGACGAGAATGAGAGGCCTTTATAAGCTCGAGAAAATGGAGTTAGAGAAAGGAATGTTCGAAGTCAAAATTCGACCAACGGGACAGTGACACGTGTGCAGCAGTTCAGCTTGGCTATGGTCACGGCTGGAGGTGTTTTGACTTGATTGGCTGCCGTGATTGTGGGCCACATGTATGAGGACAAGACATGGTCCAAGACTATTTACCCCAGCACCGACCAATCAGAAGATAGCACATGGCGCATGTATAAAGACGAAACGCGCATGTATAAAGACGAAACGCGTATGTATGAGGACAAAACAAGCCGTGATTATGGACTACATGTATAAGGACGAAACATGGTTCAAGACTAGTCACAGCAGCACCGACCAATCGGACGATAGCCCATGGCGCATGTATAAAGACAAAGCGCGCATGTATAAAGACGAAACGCGCATGTATAAAGACGAAACGCGCATGTATGAGGACGAAACAAGCCGTGATTGTGGACTACATGTATGAGGACGAAACATGGTCCAAGAAAAGTCACACCAGCACCGACCAATCAGACAACAGCCCTACCAAGACTTTTCCTAATCTTACAAGGAATTGAAGATGCGAACCTAGGCCTATAAATAGTGTTTTTCAGCCATTGTTTAGGCATAACACACATTATTTTAGAGAGAGATTTTTAGAGAGATTGTAGAGAGAAGAATTTGACTCCTTCAGAGCAAATTTGGAACTCCTTTGATTATATTGATTTCTGTTATGCTTTCTGATACAAGAGTTTTTATCTCTTGCAAGCAATTTCTCAATTGCTCATATCATTGCAATACTTGAGATATCAATCCATTTTGGTAGATGATTCAATAAGAATACAAAGTTTAATTTAAGCTAAGCTAAATTGACAATTCAAGTGACAAATGATAATTAAAAGCAAAGCACAAACTAAAAGAAACACTACTAGAACAATAATATCAAATAAAGCCTTAATTACTACTAATCAAGCACTAAACAAGAGATTAACTACTAAGCAAGATTATCAAATTAACTAAAACGAAACTTAGGGATGGAATCATTGATTTGGGAAACTAAATGGACAACCTTGCAATCATTTAAGCAACTAATCAAGCTAACTCTATGCCTAGAACACTTAAACAAGATTAAACTATGATGTGTGGCACTAATCCCTTTCTTAATCACCCTAATGAACTAATGATGTTTTAGCATTAGGATAATCAACAAGCATTAAATTCAAGTCTAAATGGCATGATAAACACTCTAGGCAACTAATGTATTAGGCTAGAAATGTAAATCTCGTATTAAGTTGGTTCAAGCATTTCATCAAACACTTGGTGGGTGTATGAAATGCTTATGATCCAAAATAGCAAAAATTAGCTAATTGGCATTAGGAATGACTTAATAAGAAGAGAAATGAAAGAATCTATCCTAGATTGCAAGATTGAACCATTAGAAATCCCTAAATCTAACCCATACGCAAGTTTCTAAGGAACTACTCACTAATCGTACTTAAACCTATCAAATCAAAGATTAGAGAAAAGTTAAACATGATTAAAGAAAGATAAAACAAGAAATCTAAGAAAGATATTGCATTAAACTCAAAGATTCAAGCTTAAACAAAGTATTTGTCCAAAGTGGCTAAAAGTTTAAGCTAAGAACAAGAGAATAAAAAGTTAAGGCATAAATTAGGTCTAAATAGTATTTATTGTGAATAGTGATCGGACCGGGTCAACCCGGAACAAACCGGGTATTGACCCGGTTTTTGGCTTGATAAAGTGGCCGCATCGGTTTGGCAAACCGATGGGCTCCAATCCGAGGCGAGAGGTAGGACGCGTCTCGGCCTGTCCGTCCGAGGTAGCTTGACCGAGGCAAGTTATGGAGCGTCCGTCTCTGTTTGCTGTCCGAGGTGGCCAAACCGATGAGAACTCTGGTGGATCCGTCTCGGTTTGCCAGTCCGAGGTGGCCAAACCGAGGTGAAGTCTGGTGGCTTCATCCCGAGCTGCTCCGCACGTCCAAACCGATGGAGCCAGACCAAGGCAATCTCTGGAAGGCTCGTCTCGGTTTGCAGTCCGAGGTGCTGCTAACCGATGCAGTGACAGACAACTTCTGTCAATCTTTGTTTCGACTCTTATTTGATCCGAACCCACCCCCAAAGCTCCAAATGGTTTCTTTAGCTCCAACTGAACCTGAGGAACACTCCAAATGCAGCAAATATGCAAAGACTATGCAAAGACACCTTAGACTCTAAATGATCAAAATACAACACAATGATGCTTAAATATACTCCTAGATGATGAGAAACTTACACTAAATGGGTGAGAATATGATGCAAAATATAGACATATCAACTCCCCCAAACTTGCCTTTTGCTTGTCTCCAAGCAAATGAAACACAAGCTAAGGAGAGAGGTTTGAAAGTGGGGACTCAAATCCAAAGGTGTCAAGCAAATAAATCAATTCAATGGTCCTTGTTCTTAATTCTAGGATGCTATAGTGCAAACTCTACTCCAAAAGGTCTAGCCATACCCATACTCATTCAAGTGAACCCAAGCCTCAATCTACACAAGCATTCATTTTCACCAACTCTGTAACATTCATTAAGTAGTAACCATGGATCATGAATCATACAATGCTAGCGAACTTGTTTGGTTTTTGGGTAAGGTTTTGAGATAAAAATGATCTCAACTTCATGGGGTTCCAATGCAAGGGATCTCTCAATGAACAAGTGAACTTTGGCAAAATGCTAAGAGTAAAAAGCAACCTATGCATACAAGGATAAACTTCCATCAACCCTTTGTAACACAATTGTCTCCACTCTCATTTTCTTTTAAGCTCACTCACCAAGTCCAACCTAAGCTACCCATTACAAGGCAATTCGCCAAACCCATAAGCTCAAAACACATTCTCCTTTTCTCTTTTAAGTACTTGGGAAAAACTTCCTCTACAACCACAAGTGTTGGCACACTTTTACTTCAAGCTCTTTCTCTTTTCATTCACAAATTGCTATCCTCTTTCTTATAACATCTTAGCCATATTTTTTTCTTTTTCTTGGCTCTTTTATTTTTCATTTCTAGAAGATTTCTTTTCTTTTCTTAACACTTAGAGCACAATATACCATGCCAACACTTGTCCCAAATATTTTCGTTTTCCCCTTTCCCCATCTCAACTTCGCCCACTTACTTGTTCCACATCAAATATCAAGCCTAAATTCCCACCCAAGAATCCTATCCTATCATCTAGCTCATTGTTTTCGAGCTAGCTATATGGAAGCCTATCCTTGTCGCTCTAAACTCAACACTTTTTGCTAAGTTCACAAGATGAAAAAGGCCTAATGCACTCAATAAGGAAGAGGTTTCAAAGGAAACTTAGTTAGGGAATTCGTTTTCAACCGCTCTAAAGATGAGAGTCGGCTATTTGGGTTAACAAGAGTGGTAACCCTATATGAAAGCTAGACTCAATCCTACTTATATAACAAATGCAAATGCAACTACATGCTATTTCTTTGAAATTTTGGAAATTTTTTTCAATTTTTTTTTGGTTTTTTTCTATGCCATAGATGAATGCATGAGACTCAAAGATGCATGAAAAAGGAAAATAAGATCACAAAACACAAGTCAAATCTCTCAACCTCTACCCCAAACTTAAATTACACAGTCCCTTGTGTAATAAAAGTCTGAGAGAGACCGCAATCAATATGACAAAATGTTAAAACAAGGTAAAATAAAAACTAATGGTATATACAATGGAGTTTGGAGTGTTACCTCTAGAATTGGGTTGAGGATGAAGAGGATTCCCCCATGGAGTATTATTGGTTGCTTGACTCCGGTGTTGGGGAACGCATTGACTTCCTCTTCCTTCGGCGAGTCTCATAGGAGGAGGATCGTGGTGGTTCCTCATGGGAAGCATTCCTCTCTTGCTCGTGGAAAGAGTGTCTCCTATCAAGCTCAATGGCTTCTTCCTCATGTGCAACCTCTTGAGCTCTTAATGATGATGAAGCGCCCCCAATCTTGCTCTTTAGGCCTTTGATTTCCTTTGCCATCCCCTTGATGGTTTTGACCATATTTCTAATGGTCTAATCTTGGTACTTGTTCCACCTTTGGAGGAGATTGATGCGATGATGTGCTTCTCTAAGGGGCTGGGAAGGAACGGCTAGATCTTAACCAGCAAAGTAGTAGCGCTCACTCCCAACTTTCGGACTCAAAGGCTCCTCTTGATCTTCCTCTGGTCTAAGCTTGGCGCTTGCTTGGCTCGTGGAACCTCTTGTCTTCTTTGTGGTCTGAAGTGGAGGATCAACTGAAGGGTTGTAGAGCTCATCATTTGGGGGACGGAAGTTGATGTGACTCCTCTCACTAAATCTAGTCAAATGGGGGCATGGAAGTCGGATCCTTGCTTCTGTTCTTTCGCCATAAGCAAACTTGTAGACATATCTACCTCCCGCCATTCCACTAAGGAACCTCGTCTTGCGAAGGTATGAAACATCCATCCATTCCATCTCATGTGTAACCTCCCCAAGATCTGCTCCACAAGCCTCGAGAATGGGTGTCACTATCCCTCCCATGCTGAGTTGTGGTGCATTGTCCTTAGTTGTAGCTGCCCATTCTTTGTAGCTTAATAGCTTCTTCAGAAGGAGAGAGATCAAGCCTATCCCGTAACCATTTCCATGCAAGGTTATCACCTTATTTTCAATTTTTATGGTCCTTAGGATGTTCTTGAATCTCATGTCCAACAGCTCGAGCTCATCCTCAATCACATAACCACACTCCTTTCTCGCAAAGTAGGTATGAGCGAGTGTTTTGTGCGCATACCTCACTGCGGGATGTGTGATGGAGCCACTCTTGCTTGTACCAGCCTTGAAGTTGCCAACCGCTATATACCTCCACAGATTTGTAAGCTCATCCCGTCGAAATTCCACAACTGTTCCTCTTCTCCATCCTTCTTCAAACCCAAACACTTCATTAAGCTCTTTGAAAGACATCCTATGGTGTTTGCGGCCTGCCTTGAAGGTGATAAATCCATGCCCATCTAGCTCTTGTTCTTCACTTGGTTCCTCACAAAGAGGGTGGAATGTCACCTTGAGAGTGGAGAGGAATTGGCAAAGTGGAGCCATACGGGTTGGGTGAGCCATTTGGAAGAACTTCTTCATCCCCATTTTTGTGTAGAGCTCTAGCACATCATCAAACAAGCCAAGCTCTCTAAGAGTCTCCATGTGAGGGAATCTTGTCCCTTTGTGTTCCATGTCCATGAGAATCTTATAAACCTCACTCGCGGTGGCTTCTTTTGCATCGGCTTCTTTAGCGCGCTTGCTTCCCTCACCATGTACCATTGCTCTCTTCCCTTTTCTCCTATCCTCTCTTTGTTGATCCGTTTCTCCATCATGTGGCCCTCTAACTTTCACCATTTGTACCTATGAATAGGAAACGCTTGGGAGAGA
>JAHZTW010000006.1:17720292-17735286 GCA_020283515.1 Alliaria petiolata | reverse complement strand
ACTGTGAAGTCCTCACCATTCTTCCCTATCAAGGTGATGGCTCCATATGGCAACACTTCTCTAATCTCAAAAGGGCCTCCCCACCTTGACTTGAGCTTACCCGGGAACAACTTCAATCTTGAATTGTAGAGAAGAACTTTGTTACCAGCACTTAGCTCCTTCCTTACAATCCTCTTGTCATGGAAAGCTTTGGTCCTCTCCTTGTAGATTCTTGAGCTTTCATAAGACTCAAGCCTAATCTCCTCAAGCTCTTGGAGTTGGATTAACCTCTTCTCTTGGGCAGTTTTTATGTTGTAGTTGAGAAGCTTCACAGCCCACAAAGCCTTGTGCTCAATCTCAACTGGTAAATGACAAGCTTTCCCATACACAAGGTTGAAAGGATACCTTCCAATTGGTGTCTTGAAAGCTGTCCTATAAGCTCACAAAGCATCATCAAGCTTGATTGACCAATCCTTTCTTGTTAGACCCACAGCTTTCTCCAAAATAGCCTTGATCTCAGGGTTTGAGACTTCCACTTGACCACTAGTTTGAGAGTGGTAAGGCGTGGTTACCTTATGCTTGACACCATGCTTGTTCAATAACCCTTCAAAGACCTTGTTGATGAAGTGGCTTCCCCCATCACTAATCACAACTTTTGGCACAACAAACCTTGGGAAGATTATGCTCTTGGACATCTTGACCACGACCGTGGAGTCATTAGTGGGACTTGCAATAGGTTCAACCCACTTTGATACATAATCAACAGCCACTAAGATGTACTGGTTCCCATAAGAAGAAGGGAAAAGTCCCATGAAGTCTATTCCCCAAACATCAAACAACTCTACTTCTAGGATTGGGTTTTGGGGCATCTCATCTCTCTTGCTTATGTTACCATTTCTTTGACAAGGTTCACATCTCTTGATGAATTCATGAGTATCCTTGAATAATGTAGGCCACAAAACCCACTCTGAAGCACCTTTGTAGCTGTCTTGAATGTGGCGAAATGCCCTCCATACTTAGACCCATGACAATGAAAAATCACACTCTCAACCTCCTCTTGTGCCAAACATCTTCTATAAATCCCATCAGCACATCTCTTGTAGAGATAGGGCTCATCCCAATAAAAGTGTGACACATCTCTCATAAACTTCTTTTTGTGATAAGTGTTGAGATGAGTGGGTTCTTCTTTGCATACCAAGTAGTTAACAATGTCGGCATACCATGGCAAAGCTTTGTTCTCTAGACCTTGAATCTCTTCAAGCTTTATTCCAACTCCATATGCACTCGCAATGCTCTTGATCATCATAACTTGTTCCTCCGATAAAGAATCATTGATTGGCAAAGCATCCTCAATCCTCATCCTTGACAAATTATCGGCTACACCATTTTCCACACCCTTCTTGTCCACTATTTCCATGTCAAACTCTTGTAGAAGAAAAATCCATCTAAGGAGCGTTGGCTTGGTCTCCTTCTTGGCATAAATGTGGCGCAATGCAGCATGATCGGTATATACTATGACATTTGATCTCACCAATTAAGATAGAAACTTCTCAAAAGCAAACACAACTGCTAAGAGTTCATTTTCTGTTGTAGCATACTTGGTTTGAGCATCATCAAGTGTTCTACTTGCATAATAGATCACATGAAGCTTCTTGTCTTTCCTTTGCCCAAGCACAGCTCCAACGGCATAGTCACTAGCATCAGCCATTATTTCAAATGGTAGACTCCAATCCGGTGCTTGCACAATGGGGGCACTCACAAGTGCCTTCTTGATTGTCTCAAAAGCTTGCAAGCATTCCTCATCAAACTGAAATTCCACCTCCTTGCAAAGGAGTCTTGTCAAAGGCCTAGCAATCTTAGAGAAATCCTTGATGAATCTCCTATAGAACCCGGCATGCCCAAGGAAACTCCTTATGCCTTTCACATTGGTTGGAGGCGCCATCTTGACCATGACATCTATCTTGGCTCTATATACTTCTATACCATCTTCAGAGATCTTATGACCCAACATAATGCCTTGGTTGACCATGAAGTGACACTTTTCCCAATTGAGCACCAAGTGAGACTCTTCACATCTTTGTAGAACCCTGCAAAGATTAGAAAGACAAGCAGAAAAAGAGGCACCATACACAGAAAAGTCATCCATAAACACCTCTACCATTTCCTCAATAAGATCGGAGAAGATACTCATCATGCACCTTTTAAAGGTGGCTGGAGCATTATATAACCCAAATGGCATCCTTCGATATGCAAAGGTACCATAAGGGCATGTGAAAGTAGTCTTATCTTTATCATTAGGATGAATGGGTATTTGGAAGAACCCACTATATCCATCAAGGAAACAATAGAAAGGATGGTTAGCCAATCTCTCAAGCATTTGATCAATAAAAAGAAGAGGGAAATGATCTTTTCTAGTGGAGGCATTAAGTTTTTGATAATCAATACACATCCTATGGCCGGTGATGGTTCTAGTTGGTATTAGCTCATCTTTATCATTTTTAATCACAGTGATTCCACCCTTCTTAGGGACAACATGCACGGGAGATACCCAAGTGCTGTCACTAATAGGATAGATCACATTAGCTTCCAAAAGTTTTAAGATTTCCTTCTTCACTACTTCCTTAACGTTTGGGTTCAATCTTCTTTGATGTTCAATTGAGGAAGCATTCTCATTTTCAAGGTGAATCCTATGAGTACAAAGTATAGGAGATATGCCCTTGATGTCACTTAGTGAGTAACCAATTGCTCTCCTATACTTTCTCAACTCATTCAAGAGAGAGTTGAGCTCATCATCACTCAATTTTTCATTGACAATAATGGGGTAAGTAGAGTTAGGGCCTAAGAAAACATACCTTAGCCCAATGGGAAGTGGCTTGAGTTCCACTTTTGGAGCTTTGAGTTCACTCCAATCCTCATCAAGGTCCTTAGCCAAATCGCTATCCTCAGGCTCCTCTAGCCTTTGCTCTTGTCCTTGGCTTGGAACCTCAACCCTCATGGACTCCTTGTCTTGGTCAAACCCCACTTCACTCTCACATGAAGCTACCAATCTTGTAAAGGTTTCCTCCCCATCTAGAGCCTTGCGTGAATCAAGCATGAGCATGTATGCTTGTGTTTCCTCATCCAAGTACTCATTCTCTCCATGTGGTTTTGTGAGAGCAACACCAAGATGATCTTCTTGAGCTAGTTCCTCTAGTAACTCATCGGCTAGCTCATCCATAGTCTCAATGTAGAATACTTGACCATCAATGGTGGGCTTCCTCAAAGTCTCTTTTATGTCAAACTTCAACTCAATCCCTTTTCCAAGATGTAAGCCAATCTTTCCATGCTTAACATCTATAATAGCACCAGCTGTAGCTAGGAAAGGTCTTCCCAAAATCAAAGGATCCTTCGGCTCTTCATCCATCTTGAGCACCATGAAATCTGTGGGAATGATGAAGTTGCTAACCTTGAGAGGCAAATCTTCAAGAACTCCAATAGGCATCCTCACACTTCTATCCGCAAGTATCAAGGAGATTCCACACTCTTTGACCTTGGTGAAACCAAGCTTCTTTGCAATTGAATAGGGCATAAGGTTGATGCTAGCTCCTAGATCACACAAGCAATTTTCAAAACCAAGAGGACCTAGGGCCCATGGTATTCTGAAAGATCTGGAGTCTCCTAGCTTCTTTGGTACCACCTTGCTTTGGATTATGGCACTACACTGTTGAGAAACTAGCATGACTCCTTGGATATCCCTTGCTCTTTGTGCCACGGTATCCTTCAAGAACTTAGCATATTGTGGAATCATCATAAAGGCATCCACCAAAGGCATCTTGAGCTCAATGTCCTTGATTTGCTTGTCAAACATAGCCTTGTATTTCTCCGCCAATTGTTTCTTAAACCTCCCAGGAAAGGGAAGTTTACGCTTGTAAGGTGGAGGAACAAATCTTGACTCCTTCTTGTGCAAATCCTCCTTTGGCTTCTCCTTTACAACTTCCTTGCTCTTCTTTGTAATATACACATCATCAAAAGTTATAACATCTTGAGCTTTTTCAAAGCTATCCTCCCCATCTTGGATCTCAATGTCCTCATTGATCAAAGGACTTGTCCTTGGAGGCAACTCCTTTCCACTTCTCAAAGTAATGACATTGATGTATTCCTGAGACTCCATATGGTCCTCCAAGCCTTCAAAAGACCTAATAAGGACTCAATATGTACAAATATGCAACAACCTAAGCTAACATTCACTAAACTCTAATATGTATGCAAATGGGAATAAAAGTGGCTAAATGAATGTAAAAGAACATGCAAAGCTATCTAAAATGAATGCTAAAATATGCTAATTTATGAGTATATCAGTAGTGTAGTCCAGTTCCGTGTCCAGTTCGAGGTGAGTCCCGGTAGAGGTGGAATATCGCGGTTGCTGTTTGTAATGNCGCTTGTAAGGTGGAGGAACAAATCTTGACTCCTTCTTGTGCAAATCCTCCTTTGGCTTCTCCTTTACAACTTCCTTGCTCTTCTTTGTAATATACACATCATCAAAAGTTATAACATCTTGAGCTTTTTCAAAGCTATCCTCCCCATCTTGGATCTCAATGTCCTCATTGATCAAAGGACTTGTCCTTGGAGGCAACTCCTTTCCACTTCTCAAAGTAATGACATTGATGTATTCCTGAGACTCCATATGGTCCTCCAAGCCTTCAAAAGACCTAATAAGGACTCAATATGTACAAATATGCAACAACCTAAGCTAACATTCACTAAACTCTAATATGTATGCAAATGGGAATAAAAGTGGCTAAATGAATGTAAAAGAACATGCAAAGCTATCTAAAATGAATGCTAAAATATGCTAATTTATGAGTATATCAGTAGTGTAGTCCAGTTCCGTGTCCAGTTCGAGGTGAGTCCCGGTAGAGGTGGAATATCGCGGTTGCTGTTTGTAATGCAGTGTAGATCTCATATCTGTATTGTAGTGCAACACTAGCCGCAGTAGAATAGGTTGTATGCTAGTATGTGTGTATGTGTGACTAACGTGTGTTGCAGGGAAGCTCGGATCCGTGTAGATCTGAGGGTATACCAACGTTTTGGTGCAGGTTTAGCCTCAGATATGTTAGATCTGTGTGCTGCGAAACCCGTTGGGTGAGGTAACGGCTTGATGCATGTCTGTGGGACATATTATCATCCTTACCGAGTGGTGAGAAGGGTGCAAGGACTGCCGGATCTCAGATCCACTTGCATGTTCCTTCACTGAATAAGCGAACTGTACGGTTTATGCTAAAACCCGTTGCATGGCTGGAAGGTCATGTATCCGGTGTTGTAATGAACGTGCATGAGCGAGGTTCAAGCGAGAGGCTTGTAACCGAAAACGAGAGTTGGGACTAGAGAAGTTCTGGCTTTGCTGTCACTCTAGGGCGCTAACTTCTCGTAGATGGTGTGGAGGTGTATTGGCGTTTGATCAAGTGTGGATCAACGCGTTGTGAAGTATAATGTGTGTGACTCCATTATACTGCGAAGTCATGTTGTTGGCGCGATGTCCTTCATGACTTAGTGACGGTGTGGTCGGAGTTCCCCGCTCCCCATGGTTAGTGAATCGACTGCTAGATGGGAAGACTCGGAGAGACGAAATTGCAGCCCGAGGCCGAGTACAATCCGACGGGATAGTGGGAATCCAGCAATGATGCGTGGTTGTCCCGCTCGGGATGTGAACTCGCTTGGTGGCTCTCGGATGGAACTCCACCAAGATGTGAACCGACAGAGGCGTTCCCGGGGTAAACGATGTTCCGGCTTGGCTAGTCTTCGTGATAGTCAAGTGCAGGGTGTTCGTAGTAGTGATGTTCCGGCTTGGATTGTCTTTGTGATAGTCAAGTGCAGGGTGATCGCGGACGAGAACTGGCGACCCACTTAGAGATCTCTGTGTCCACGCGTGTGTGTGCGTCGTGAGGATGCAGTTTGTTGCGGGAGTGGTAGCACCGTTGCATATAGCTTAGCGCTTGCATATAGATCTAGGATTGCATGCTTCGGCTATTTATTTTTATGTTGCTTTGGCTATTGCTTGTTGCTTGGGGTTTTATGGGTTTTCTTGGGGTTTTCTTTCTTTTAATGGGTCCTGGACTCACTGAGTAATCTTAGATTTCTCATCCCCCTTTTCATCTCTCTCGCACGAAACCTTAGTAAGTCGTTGGGATTAGAGGGTACTGTGGATGTTAGGACCACCGGAGTAGTTTTGGGTGCCTTTTGTAAAATGTAGTAAGTATGTTAGTACAAGGGTTTTCATAATATTTGCAATCTCGGACGAATCCGCTATGTAATATAAATAAACGCTTTGTAATATGTATGTTTGATGAAATAAAAGCGGATATTCTATCTATAAAAACCTTGTGTCTTCTGCTGGTAGAATGACTTAGTCCGAGTCCACACAACTCTCGGCTGGAGTACGGGTTTGCAAGTCTTAGGCCTCAGTCGGGAGGGTCGAGCTAACTTGCCGGGATGACCTTAAGCTTAGACATGATCTACGACGGGCTGACCTATCAAGTGAAACTCGGCATTTTATAGCGTCTCCGATCGGAACTGATCGTATTCTGAATCGGGGGTGTTACAGTTGGTCTCCTCAAGCTTTTCATTCAAGGTACATATGTCTCGTATGCTTTGCTCGAGGATAGGTCCGCGATGTGCGAGTGCATCAGAGATCTTCTCCAGCTGGATGGCATTGCTGGCCGCTTGCTCTTTATGCAGCCTCATCTCTTCGGAAATGGCTTCTAGCTTAGCAAGGAGTTCGGTCTGAACTTCGTCTAGACAGCTTTAATGCAATCCACCTGGTATCTGACCATGCTGTTGATCGTGTCTATGAGTTTGTCGAGCTGGCGGATTTGCTCGACCTCCGTGTGGCCGTATAGTTGAGGAACCTCTGGTGCATCACGGTCATTCACGCTCAGCAAGGGTATGCGAGGTGCGTTCGTCGGGGTTAGTCTCCGACAAGCAAGTCGCGGGTCGCGTGGGACGCGAGCCTCAAAGGTATTTTCTGCTTCTGGGGTGCCAGCGTTGTGTTGTTCCTGATTCGTGGGGCTCTCCCTGGTATTATGGTTCCTGTAAATCATAGAAAGAAATCTAGAAGCCAGAGAAAAAGAATGTCTTTGAGTTGTGATCCTGACCTTTGCTTTAGACAGCGAAACGCAACCTCCCCGGCAACGGCGCCAAAAGCTTGATGGGGTCTAAATAGTCATCCACAATTGGATGATTTCTTTGGGGACTCGTCTAGTTTTGAATTTGTAGGACCCTAAGCTGCAAGTGCACATCGTTCATTGTAGTACTTAGGGTATCGATCCATAGGGAGGAGGTCAACTGCAAAACAGAGAATCATGGCAAGCAAAGACGCAGAGAACTGGGGTTTTGGGGATTGTGTCATGGTTTTGCAGAAAAGAAAGAAAGCAGTATGAAGTCTTATATAGAAGAGGTTGTCAATCAATTCTATAACCAATGGGAAAAGGAAAATCAACTTAAAGGCTTGTAAAAAGGAAATAAGGTGAGAAGTGCAGAAAAAGTAAATATTGAAGTGCGTAAATCTCGAATTGTAAAGTATATGGGGGAAACACGTTGGGGATTTTCTCGGAAAATCTATGGGGTTGTAACTAGAAATCAAACTCACAAAAGTTAAGCAAACTAGACTAGGCGATATCCTCTAAACGGATTTACTGTTTTTAACGACCTAACTCTGACAACTAAGATCGATCTATGGATGCTTATTTCGAAGTAACACTATAATATCCTAGAAAGAAATTCTATACCCAAAGGAAAAAAGAAAATAAACTTAAAGGCTTGTAAAAAGGAAATCACGTGAGCAATGCAGAAAAAAGTAAATATTGAAGTGCGTAAATCTCAAGTTGTAAAGCAGATGGGGGAAACACGTTGGAGATCTTCTCGGGAAATCTATGGGGGGGGGGGGGTTCTAACTAGAAATCAAACTCACAAAAGTTAAGCAAACGAGAGTAGGCGATTTTCCCTAAACTGATTCACTGGTTTTAACGACCTAACTCTGACAAGAAAGATCGATCTATGGACGCCTATTTCACAGTGACACTATCGTATCCTGCGTCCTAAACAAACACGCAATAAGATCGGGACGATAAACATTCACGGCACCTTCCAGGCCACGTATAAACGCCCCAAGAATGATGCGCTCTACCCTACTAGGTCTGAATCCGAGATTCAGCGCGTGAGCGGCTCTCAAAATCCTTTGATCAGACTCTAGTTCTTGACGCTAGACTCATTCAGTAAGAACAAGTATTGTTAGAAAGAAAACCCTAATCTACGGCCTAGACGATTGGTTTAAAAACAGTTAATGAAGTTCCCCATAGATCCCCTTAAAGAACACCCAACAAAAGTAAACTACTCAGACATTAAAGATGAAGTAGAAACCGTGATTGATGAATGCATGCTTGTATAAATCAATGAAAAGTAACAGAGGTTTCAGTAGAAGTCGATCTCCCTCAAAGAAAGAGAGAGAACAAGATATGTGGCCGTCGGAACCAAAACAATGAAACGTGAAAAGAAAACTTCGAACTCTCTAAAAAAAACTATCAACAACGAATATATATAGGTCTTCAAGTCCCCTTGATCGTGGATTAGGTCTTGCCTTGCATAAGATGGCTGCGGGTTTAAGTTGGGCTTCCAATGGGCTCGGGAACCGGAAAGTGGCGTAGCCGCGCGATGACAAGTAAGGTTTTTCAGCCTTTTAGCAATGTCCCAACAGCTATCAACCGAAGTAGTACATCGTATGGGGTATCAAACCATTTTGGGAGCGTTAGTTAAACAAATCGGTCATATCGGTGTCATAAGTCAAGCTAAAAATAGATAAAGGTCAAGACTTTACTACCAAAAACGACTAAAGGGGTTGTTCTTGTTTCACTCAAGACCGAAAATAAGAAAACTTTAAAGATTCTAAGCAGGAAATAGATATGTAAGCGGTAAAAAGATAAACTTTCAAGATAAAGGAAGGATCTTGATGAGTATCATGAACTAGGTAACTCTCGGTTGACTTATCAAGCTAAAGCTTTTGGATCACATCAAGACTTGGTGTTTTGATGGTGATTCTTAGGTAAAGGGATCCTCAAATCGTTTAGCCCATGGCGTTTGGGTCTAAACTCTTTGAATCTCTATCACAATATACTAGCTCTCGAATAGCGGTACAATAGAAGAAACAAGCATCTACAACGTCCCTATTGAGCCGTAAGATCCTTAGACAAATGGTTAGTCTTAGCCTAAGAAATCAAACTCTTGTTCATGGATCCGGCTAAGCAAGCACGTGATGTTCGTGTCAAGCCGCCTGTGGACTTTAGGCTAGATGGCCAAACTAGACTAAGCTTTGGGAATGATAAACAAGAAAGAATCTAACTTTATGTTTTAGTTAAGCAAGAAATATAAATCCGAGAGTCCCTTCGTCCTTTTAACCCATCAAGGTCCTAAAAAGACTACTCCCAAGCCATTTGAGAAACCTCAAAATCCATAAGGATGAGAGAGTAACTCATAAGCTGCGAGATAATCAAAAAACAAGAAAAGGAAGAAGCTTTAAGAAAATAAGACTAAGCTATAAGACTTAAAAACTTCAAAATTGCATAAAAATCAAAGTTTTAAACAAGCTTCAATTGTGGAAAATACAAAGTCTAGGTTTTTGAAAGAGAAGACAGAAAATAAAAAGTAGAAAGCGTGATGAAGAGATAAGAGTGAGGGAGTAGGTATTTATACACAAAAAGGGAAAAACATAAACGTTGGGACCACTTTCCCGAAATGGTACTATTTTGGATTTTAGCGTTTCGGGCTCAAGTCGTTGTGAGCAAGCCGAAACGCTATCTCTTCTTGATTCTTCGGACAGTCTCCATGTCGGTCAAGGATTTCGGGATCACGTCGTGAAGGCTCGCCTTCCTTGGTACTTGAATCGGGCACTTCCCGTTGCCTTGCTTCGATATCCATCTTTATGGCATCCTCTTGCTGGATCTTCACACCGAGGTTCTCCTTTCGGGACTAAGCCGCTGCTACTCGTCTAAATCGGCCCGTGGTCGTGATCCATGCTCGATATTACCGGCTCGTTCTCCATTTGTGACCTCCCTCCTTGGTCTCTTCTTCGGATCATCCTAAGCACCTGAGAACACACTCCAAACATGCAAGACTATGCAGAAACCTAACCTAATGCATCTAATCCTATCATGGGTAAAAATGTGATGCAAGCTAAGATAAAAGTGCAAGAATGAAATCCTAACTAGCATGAAATGTGTGTCAAAAACATGCAATTTACAGAGATATCAACATCCCCAAACTTGCCTTTTTACTTGTCCTCAAGCAAAAGCAAATCGGAGGGGTGAGGTTTTAAAAGAAAAGGTGTAAGTTTGAATCCAAACCGCCATTTAAAAGAAATCAACTCAATGTCTAAGTTGAGGTTTCTGGGATGCAAGTCGAATTCTACCTATCCAAAAAGCCTTAGCCACATTCATCACAAAATCAAGTAAAATCAATCCCAACTTAGATGCAAATTCAAATTCTCAAATCCCCTTCACATTCATTAAGAAATTTAAAACATGGATCTCATTCATACCTGTCAATCAACTCACTTGGTTCAGGGTAGGTAACGAGCGAAATATGAACTCGTGGCGCGATCGGGTTAAGTGTTTAGATGGGATCACTGATATACTCATATTTTCTATATATTTATCATACATTTATAATAAGTTTTCATCCATATTTCATTTATAACTAAGTATAATCATAGTATTTAATCATTTATAGGATTTAGAACATTTGCATTAGCATTTGCATTTTCTTTTGTATATATGCATCATTTCAGGTTATCCTATGCATTTGGCAACAATGTGAAAGCAGAAAACATAAGATGATGAGGTAGGAACAAGTAGGAAAGAGTAAGAAGCAAACTGATGTCATCTAACTTGCTGTACTGAGATGTTGCAACCGATTCAAGTCCATGCCACCTAAAGCGACTTAAAGATCAGATCCTACAAAGACTTTCCATTCCGATTCAGCCTCCACAATCTTCATAAAACTCATAGAAATTTGAGTTACCTTTCGTTCAGAGGTTGTTTCATTCCATTATGGTCAGTGGTTCAGACGATACGGCTATTTAAGTGACAACATGTCCGTCTGGAAATTTGCCGACCAATTTCTTTAACTGAAAGATCAGCTCGTATGAAGGGTTTTGTTTGCGATTTAGCCTCGAAGTTCTTTATGAAAGTCTTAGGAAATTGTGTTAGATTTCATTTGGCGGTGATTTCAAGTCAAACTGTGCTGTAGTGCAAAAGATACAGATCGATCAATCCATGCACCCGAACCAAAAGATATCATTTGCAAGTTGCTCCAAAAAACTGTTTATGCTTTAGTAAAAGTGGGATTAGATAGGTCCCTTGTCCCTTGTACCTTGTCCCTTGTCCCTTGTCCCTTGTCCCTTGTCCCTTGTCCCTTGTCCCTTGCCCCTTGACCTCTCTTTTAGGGTCAAGGGCCATGTTTAAAACTCTATATAAGGAGTGTTTGTGTGCTTGTAATAAATCATTCAGTTTTTAATCAAGTCTTCTTAGTCCAAATAAATCAAGAAAAACTTTTATTCTCTCTTTAAAGTCTTCTTAGTGTTCTTGTAAGTTTTCTCTTGTTCTTGAGTACTCTTAAGTGTTCTTAGTTTTTCTAATTACTTATCGTTTTACTCTTTGTTACTCTTTTATTTTTATTCTAATGTCAAATCTTTCTTCTTAATTCTCGTTTTACTCTTTGTTAAAACTCTTTTATTTTTATTCTAATGTCAAATCTTTCTTCTTAATTCTCGTTTTAGTCTTTGTTAAAACTCTTTTATTTTTATTCTAATGTCAAATCTTTCTTCTTAATTCTCGTTTTACTATTTGTGAAAACTCTTTGATTTTTATTATATATATCAAGTATTTTCTAGCATCAAGTCTTTCTTCTTAATTTCATCGATTATGTTCATCAGCTCTAAACTTATGTTTAAGAGAGGTTTGAACATGACTTGTGAGTAAACCACCAAGGTTTGGGGTTGGGATGATTAAGGAGGTTGAAAGCTAGAATTTTGGGTATTTTCTTGTTCTTCATCTAATTCTCTTCTTGGATTTGGGGGTTTTAAAGTCTAGAGATTCTCGATAGAGATCTCTTTAATCTTAGGGATTTCCTTATCCTAACAAGACTTAGGAAATCCCTTAAAACCAAATCCAAGAGACTAGCTCATCCTTTCCCAAA
This sequence comes from Alliaria petiolata, assembly GCA_020283515.1. Taxonomy (NCBI): domain Eukaryota; kingdom Viridiplantae; phylum Streptophyta; class Magnoliopsida; order Brassicales; family Brassicaceae; genus Alliaria; species Alliaria petiolata. The sequence goes on along the minus strand of JAHZTW010000006.1, from coordinate 17,723,085 downwards.
CATCATGGATGCTTAGGGAGCTAGTTAAGCCATCTTTTAAGATCCAAGCTTAATGTTCTTCACCCTATCTTTCCACCAAACATCATGGGTTAGGAAGAAAGGGTGAAGAAAGGATTTACACCACACATCATGGGTAAATCTAATATAGCTTCTTAAGGCTTAGAGATAGCCCCTTAGTGTGTAAAAATATGTTTTCAAAACCCCTAATTCGAATTTTCAACCTACCTAAGAATGAACCTCATCCTTGAATGTGTTATTTATCATATAAGTAGTTTCAAAAGCTTTCTCCTTTAGATTTAAAGTTTGTTCCTTTCATTTCCTAGAAATAGCCTTATTTGCCTGTTTTTAGATTTCAAATTTTTATTAATCAGTAGCTTGCTCATTTAAATTACTAGGAGTCATCTGCTAATTATTTAACATCCCAATAGGGATTTTAAAATAGTTTTCATAATTTTTCAGTAGATGCAAGTAGTTTAGTTTGATTTTCTCCTCCATTTTACTTGAAAATGACTTACCTTTACTTTGCTCTTGTATTCCTAGTATCTTTCACACCTAGGCTGGATTGACACCTCACATATTACAATGACATGTGTGTTTGAGGATTGAGTTAAGGCTTAAAAATCCCTACATCAATCACTCATGAAAGGAACCTTCTTAATGCAAAATGCTAAGGGTAAAAACCAATGGATGCATACAAGGCTAGACTTCCATCTACCCAGAACATCTATTTCGTCTCCTACCCTATTCTAAACTGTTCCCTCCTAAGCTACCCGTTGCCTTGGCATTTCGCTTTAAACCCGATATCATTCCTCGATATTACCTTTCCTGGTCATCTTCGGGGGACTTCTTCTTTGTTGGAGATCGGTTTCGGCTCTCTGGCTCCTTTGTTGCGTTCCTTGTGTTTCACCATTGGTGTTGTTGGCCAGATTTAGATTTTGTTGACTGGCCTGGCCTTCTTTTCCTTTCTCTTGGAATCGCCTTTTTCTTCTTTTGGTTTCGAGCCTCATTTGTTGCCGCCATCTCTTTTATTCGTGTCCCCGTCTGACTCAGTGGTTTCCTTCTTTCCCTTTTGTCAACGCATGATCAAATTGGAATATAACCCCTCCTTTTTCCTACTCTACCCAGCAATATCGGCCTTCGATTTCGGTGTTAAGCCGTTTCAGTAACCAAACCACTTAACCTAGTGTTGACTCGAGATGTGAGCCAACGTCTACATGGAAATACAACCTTGTCGATCTAAACCCAACACTTTTTGCCTAAGAAGATTCGAAAATGGTGCAAAGGCCTCACATGCTCTCACAAAAGTGTTTATGGCTTAAAACAAAGGTTAGGGCTTAGGGTAAGGTCTGGTACTTGGACTAGCAGAAGAGTGGTTGAAGGGAATGAGAGTCCAAGTGAAATCTATGAGTTGAATGACAAATGTGAACAAGATATTTAAATTTTCATTTTAACGGTTCAAGTAAAATAGGGGAAATGGTTCAAATCGCAATGCATCAAGTTAAAACCGAATTTCACAAGACAAATTCCAAACGTGGTGCTGCCTTAAGCTCAGTCTAATTCCAAATGCATCAAACAAACAAGAACCAAGGCATTGAGTTCATGACTTAAAAATGGCTATTTACAAGGATTCATCATACCTAACACCCTATGCGAATGCTTATGAATCCTAAATGAATGCATCTAGACTCAATCCTAACATGAAAATGCAACTACATAATTTTTTTTTGTGGGATAAATTTTCAAATTTTTTCAAATTTTTGTGTTTTTCTATGCAAATTTTATGGATGTATGATGTCTAATCTATTTGAATGCATGTGCTACATACTCCCCCAAACTTAAATCACACAGTCTCTGTGTGATAGAAGAAATGAAGAATATGGTCCTATAATAATGCAAAAATTCAAGCAAAATGAAAAGAAATAGAGAAAAATGCTTATGTGATATGATCTTCCCAAGGATGAGCAATCTGCGGTTAAGGGGATGAAGGGGAGAGCTTGCTAATGAGCTGTGAAGAACATAAGCAAGTAGAATGGGGCGAATTGGCTTGAGAGAGGCTTGCGGATTAGCCTTTCTAAACCTTTAAGGGACTTGCTTGATATTACACACAAGCATAACAGCTCCTTGATTTGCTTGATATAACTCACAAGCAAAACAACTCTTGGATACTAGATATTACACACTAGCTCACAAGAGATAAAAAAAGAACTGAAGTGATTCACTTGATATTACTCACAAGCGAAGAACCTCTTGAATACAAGATATTACACACTTAGTATTTTCAAGAGAAAAGAGTGAACTTATGATTCTTATTACACAGAGATAAGTTAATTTGTTACAACATAAGTGAGGCAGTTTATATAGGGAAATAAATCCCAACATGGGCATTCTAAAAGATCAAGTAAACAAAGGAGGCATGGTTCCTGTGGCGACCCAACCCGGTAATCCTAACCAGGCCGGCCATCCCGAGTCTAACTCTAACCATATTCCAGACTTAGCATAATTTTCAGATTTTTCTTAAACTTAAACAACGCATTCGATTCATAAAAAGCCCATTCTTATTGCATAATTATTCCAAATCCAGATAACAAAGGTTCATAAAACATAAACTAACGTAGCCAAATTCATTCTAAGTCATAACAGAAATGCAAGCCAGATAATCCAGAAAAACTCATGATAGATAAATCCCCAAAACCCAGTCCTAATCCACTTCTTTCTTCACTGCCTTCAAGTCCGCCTTCAAGACTAAACGTCCCGGATAACATCTTTACCTGCACACTCCACACATAAGAGAGG
>JAHZTW010000006.1:17428871-17493579 GCA_020283515.1 Alliaria petiolata | reverse complement strand
AACCACGGCCAATCAAACCCCCAAATCCTAAGCCTAAAGCTAGCCTCAAAATGCAAGGCTAGAATCTACATGAAAACCTATACTTGTCGTCCCAAACCTAACACTTTATGCTAGGTTCAATCGAAATAAGGCCTCACAAGAAATCACACAAGAACAATTGGCTTCAAAGGAGGTAAGGTTTGGTAGGGGTTCTACTTGAGCTAGCAAGAGGGTGGCAAAGTGAGAAAGAAAGCTCAAGTATTTTAATCCATGAATTCACTTTCAATGCAAGCATGATAATTAAAAGTCCAAATTCGGTTTAAGTAATTAGAGTTGGCTATCAATTTCAAGACCTATTTCAACCAAAAACTATTGACAAATGAGGTGGTCCAAGCATGGTTCTTCCTAAATTTCAAATGTATTCACAAGCATTAGAGAACTACTAACTAGGGTGTTGAATTGATTACAAAGGTCTAACAATCTACAAGGATTTTGCTCGTCATTGCTCCCTATGCATATGCAAACATCCTAAATGATAAAATTCTAGACTCAATCCTAAAATGTAAATGCAAGCTACATGAATTTTTTTGGAAAATTTTCAAAATTTTTTTTATGCACTTAGATGAGACTCAAGGATTCAAACACAAAATAAGATCCAAAGAAAAACATGTCAAAGCACAAACACTCTCCCCCAAACTTGAATGACAACGTCTCGGTGTCACACAAGTCTAAGAGAGAGCAAACACACAATGCAAAAGATAAAACAAAAAATGCGTGGTATATACAAGGGTTGTTGTTTGTGTACCTTGGAGCTAGGCATGACCGGAGCTTGAGGTTGTTCCGATCCTCCTGCTCTTTCTTGGGGTGTCTTGAAGCATTCCCTTGTCCTTGCTTCCTGTTGGACATTCCTGGAGTGAGAGACGCCTAGCTTGATCACTTCCTTGGGGTTCACGGATCGTTATGCCACCGGTTGAGTGTCTCGGCATTGTCTCGCCTACTTTCTCAGCCTCGTCACTCTCCTCCATCTCTGATGAGCTCTCCTTCTTGAGGGTCTTGATCTTTTGGACCAGCTTCTTGATCATCTTTCCTTGCCACTTATTCACCTTGCGCTGTATCTCAACAACCGAGGCAAGGAACTTTTTCGCTTTGGTTCGTGGCTCATAGTCTAGTTTGGGGAACTCGTAACTTGTTGGCATTTCGTCTTCTGAGGCAGGGGACTCCGATGACGGATGGGTGACATGAAGTGGAGCTGCTATTCCTGCCAGTGGTGCATAGCGTTCTCCGTCGGTCGGCAGGAACTCTATGTTGCCGATGCAGTTTAGTTGCGTTTCTCTCGGATTTGGCAAGACGCATATCTTCTTCTCATTCTTTTCGTTTTTGAACAGGTAGGCATAGAAGCCTGGAGCTGGTGGAGGTCCAAGAGAGTCAGTGTTCACCAAGTAGACCTGATCCATGTCTGCACGTTCCGCGCAAGGCTTAAATTCCGTGAGAGGCACCTTGGCTTGAACGAACAACGGTGTGAGAAAGCCCCCGATGAAATATGTCTTTGCCTTGCACCGTATTTCCCAGGCCTTGTATCTGACCAAGGAGGAGGCCAGGATACATCCGTAGTTCACGTCGTCTCCAAGCTCATCCTCCATTGGATTCTCGTTCTCCTCTCTATCGCATAAAATCTTCTTAATGCCTTGGAAAACGAAACACAACTCGTTTCTTGTCACCGTGGATGCTGTCGTTCTTCCACTGAAGGTGTTGGCCACCAGCTTGATGGTGTATCTTAACAAGGGACTTCGCACTTTCCCGATCTTCGCCGTATTGGACTTATAGTCCCCATCGCTTATCAAGTCCCAAAGAGCATTCACGGATTTGAAATTCGGGAATTCCACAAGTGATGCTTCAGCGTCGAGACCATAAGCTTGGCAAAGCTCAGGGATGGATAGGTGGTAGGCTTGATTTCTTATCTTGAAAGTGAGATGCCCTTCGGATGGGGTTGATGCTCCCGGATCTTCGTATGCGAATTCCAAGGTGAAAAGGAAGTGGAGTGTAGCTTCGGGGTAAACCGGGCAGTCCATCCTTGACAAGCAAGCAAGGCCAATGTCCTTAAGTAACTCCCCAAATCCTTCTAGCAGACCCATCCTTTGCAAAAGATCTCTACTTGCAAACTTGGTTGGCTCAAAACGCAACCTTTCCAACCTCTTCCTTGTTTTCTTTTCTTCCTTTATCCACTTGGCCGTTGGTTCCACCACTTGTTGCGCTTCCTCAAGGGTTGCCAATTCTCTTCCTCTCTTTCATCTTGGTGCCATAGCGCCTGAAATTCAGATTCTCAAAAGGGAGAGTGAGTATAGGCGGCGATTGGAAGAGAGAGATATAAGAAGGCAAGAGAGAAAATCCCTTAAATATAAGCCCTAGATTTTTGAATTCTTTTTAATATAAAGATAATTTGAGAAAATTGAGATTTCTTTAGATAAGACCAAATCAAGGAAATTTTCCTAATGTCTAAGTATTTTTAAAAATTCCCAAATCTCTAGAAAATGTCATTCAACCATTTTAATAGAAGATATTTTGAAAATATAAAATTTAAAATTCAAAAATCCGAAAATACCTTGAAATAGGATGAGAATAAAATGCTCTTGTCTCTTAAAAACCAAAACCTACACACTCTCTCTCTATTCCGAAAAATTTAGGTTGCAAGTATGTGAATGGAGAGTGTGGATGGGGGGTTTTATAAAGAAAAATCTTTGGACTCATTCAACAAGTGGATTTTGAAATTTGTGGTCAAGGCACAGTTCCCCATCTCAAGAAGGACCAGCCTTGATTAAATTTCAAATTTAAAAATGAGAGGGAAGAAAAAAGAAGGGGGGAAATTTGAATTTACATCGGCATGAGATCGAGTCAGAATGGTCGATCTGGACCTCGATCTCATGCCCGATTTATCGGAGATCGAGCGCTACTCTCAATCTTGTGGTCGATTCGGCGAAGATCGAGTGACGTGACCGATCTGTCAGTCATTGCTAGCCCGAAGATCGAGTGGTCCTAGTCGATTCGCACCTCGATCTTGTGTGCGTGTTAATGCATGGGTGTGTCATCCCCTCGAAATCGACTAGTTGACTCGATCTTCGACTCGATCTTTGACTCGATCTTGTAACGATCGAGTCGGGATTAATCGATTTATCACTCGATCTGTTGCCTAAGCTTCTCCCTTCTCAGCCTTTTTAAATCCCCATGGCGAGATTCTTGTACCCTACCTCCTTGCACCTGAACAACTAAACTTAAAAGCATAAAATTCAAACATAACTAAATCAAAAATATGTACAATGATAGTCATGGGAATGCCTCCCAAGTGCGCTTGTTTAACGTCGTCTAGCTCGACTTTACTTGGTTAGGCAATAGGTGGATCTTGGAGAAGCAGTGTGGTGCTCTCCTTGCTGCATTGACTTGACATGTATGGCTTGACTCTATGCCCGTTCACGGTGAAGCTCTCTCCTCCTGTGCCTATCAAAGTGACTGCCCCATATGGCAACACTTCTTTTATCTCAAACGGACCACACCACCTAGACTTTAGCTTCCCGGGAAACAGCTTTAACCTTGAGTTGTAGAGTAGCACCAGACTTCCTGCTTTCAGCTCCTTAAGCACCAGTTTCTTGTCATGAAAGGCCTTAGTCCTTTCCTTGTATATCTTGGCACTTTCATACGCATCCATCCTTTACTCATCCATCTCGTTGAGTTGCACAAGTCTTTTTTCTTGGGCTGTTTTTAGATCGAAGTTTAACTGCTTTACAGCCCAAAGAGCCCTGTGCTCTAACTCCACAGGGAGGTGGCAACTCTTGCCATAAATGAGGTTGAAAGGCGTTGTTCCAATGGGAGTCTTGTAAGCGGTTCTATAAGCCCAAAGAGATTCATCAAAGCTTACTCGCCCAATCCTTTCTAGTTACACCCGCTGTCCTCTCTAGGATGGTCTTGATTTTCCGGTTTGAAACCTCTACTTGCCCACTCGTTTGAGGGTGATATAGTGTGGCTACCTTGTGTCTAACTCCATGCTTCCTCAAAAGGTTTTCAAAAACCTTATTGATAAAGTGGCTTCCACCATCACTTATCACTACCCTCGGGACTCCAAATCTAGGAAAGATTATTGTCTTGAAGAGCTTGATCACTACCTTGGCGTCGTTTGTAGGACTTGTTATAGCTTCTACCCACTTGGAAACATAGTCCACAGCCACCAAGATATATTTATTTCCATAGGAAGAAGGGAAAGGTCCGATGAAGTCAATTCCCCAAGCGTCAAAGACTTCTACTTCGAAGATAGGTACTTGTGGCATCTCATTTCTCTTGGTAATATTCCCAGCCCTTTGGCAAGCTTCACATGATTTTGTGAACTCGTGTGAGTCCTTGAAAAGTGTGGGCCACCAAAACCCAGCTTGTAAAACCTTTGTGGCCGTTTTGAAAGATGCAAAATGCCCTCCAACTGTCATACTGTGGCAATGGAGTAGAATGTCTCTAGCTTCTTCTCTTGTGACACATCTTCGGTATAGGCTGTCATTGCATCTTTTGTATAGATAAGGGTCATCCCAAAAGTAGTGGAATATGTCTCTCATGAATTTCTTCTTATGGTAGTTGTCCAAGTGTGTAGGCTCTTCCCCACAAACCAAGAAGTTAACGATATCCGCATACCATGGAAGCTCTTCCTTCAAACTCAAAACTTCCTCAAACTTCTCATCTAGCCTTGCACAAACCTTGGTGTTAACCACCATAAGCTGCTCCTCAGGGAGTGTATCATCCATGGGTAATACGTTATCAACCCTCATCCTTGATAAATGATCCGCTACACCGTTTTCTATGCCCTTCTTGTCCTTGATCTCCATATCAAACTCTTGCAAGAGAAGTATCCAACTTAGGAGTCTCGGTTTTGTATCCTTCTTGGAGTATATGTACCTTAACGCTGCATGGTCTGTGTACACAATCACTTTAGAACCCACCAAATACGATCTAAACTTCTCAAAAGCAAATACCACGGCTAGAAGCTCCTTCTCGGTGGTTGCATACTTTACTTGCGTGTCATCTAAGGTACGGCTTGCATAGTAGATGACATGCAACTTCTTGTCTCTCATCTGCCCTAACACAGCGCCCACAGCATAGTCACTTGCATCGCACATGATCTCAAAGGGTAGCTCCCAATCCGGAGCTTGCACTATAGGCGCGGTGACTAAAGCTTCCTTGATGGTCCTAAAGGCTTGTAGTCAGTCTTCATCAAAGACGAACTCGGTTTCCTTGCACAACAGCCTTGTAAGTGGGCGTGCTATCTTCGAGAAATCCTTGATAAATCTCCTATAGAAACCGGCGTGCCCCAAGAAACTTCTGATTCCCTTCACGTTTACCGGAGGCTCCAAGCTAACCATGACCTCAATCTTGGCTCTATCAACCTCAATACCCTTCTCTGATATCTTGTGACCTAGGACAATCCCTTCCCTGACCATGAAGTGGCATTTCTCCCAATTTAGCACGAGATTGGTCTCCTCACACCTCTTGAGCACCCTGCAAAGATTAGACAAACAAACACCGAAGGAAGAGCCATACACGGAGAAATCATCCATGAAGACCTCAACCATCTCTTCAATAAGGTCAGAGAATATAGACATCATACACCTTTGAAAGGTTGCTGGTGCATTACATAACCCAAATGGCATCCTTCGATATGCGAAGGTACCATAGGGGCATGTGAATGTGGTTTTCTCTTGGTCATTAGGGTGAATTGGGATTTGGAAGAAACCACTATATCCATCAAGAAAACAATAGTATGGGTGATTAGCTAATCTCTCTAACATTTGATCAATGAAGGGTAGAGGGAAGTGGTCTTTCCTAGTGGCCTTGTTCAGTTTTCGATAATCAATACACATTCTATGTCCCGTGATGATCCAAGATGGTATCAATTCATCATTTTCGTTTTTTACAACCGTGATACCACCCTTTTTTGGCACCACATGAATAGGGGAAATCCATGTGCTATCACTTATAGGGTATATTACGTTAGCTTCTAAAAGTTTTAGAATTTCTTTCTTAACAACCTCTTTCAAATTCGGGTTCAAACATCTTTGATGTTCAATTGATGAAGTGTTTTCATCATCCAAATGAATCATGTGAGTGCAAAGCATAGGAGAAAGGCCCTTGATGTCCCCTAGGGAGTATCCAATGGCCCTCCTATACTTTCTCAACTCCTTTAGGAGTGAGTTCAACTCATCATCACTCAGGTTTTCGTTTACAATTATCGGGTAAGTTTCATTAGGTCCTAAGAAAGCGTACCTTAGCCCACTTGGAAGCTGCTTGAGGTCCACCTTTGGGGCTAGCAGCTCGCTCCAGTCGTCCTCTAGATTCCATTAAGGTTGCTGCCCTCAGATGCTTCCCTTGAACCCGAGTCATGCACCTTCAAACTACCCTCTTCATCCGTTTGTACCGCAGAGATCGATTCGATGTGTCGATCTCCCTGTCGATCTTGCCTGGCTCGAGCGCACGTATCGATTCCTCCCTCGATCTTTCCCTGAGATCGAATCAGATAGTCGATTTCCCGATCGATCTCTAGGTACTCGGCCTTATCTTCGTTTGCAATCTTGCGAGAATCAAGCAAGCGAACGTATTCTCCAGTTTGTTCACTTAGGTAGCCGTACTCTCCACACTCCTTGGTAAGGGCCAGCTGTAGATGATCCTCTTGCTCCAACTCTTCAAGCAATTCATCGGCCAATGCATCCAAAGCTTCTATGTAGAAGAGCTGCCCATCAATGGTTGGTTTCTTCAAGACCTTATTGATGTCAAAGTTCAGCTTGATGTCCTTGCCCAAATGCAGAGAGATCTTGCCCTTTTTTACATCTATTACCGCTCCAGCAGTGGCTAAGAACGGTCTTCCAAGGATTAGAGGGTCTTTGGGCTCTTCATCCATCTCCAATACTACAAAGTCGGTTGGGACAATCACGTTGCTGATATTTACGGGAAGGTCTTCAAGCATACCAACTGGAAGTCTCACACTTCGGTCGGCTAATATAAGGGATATCCTGCATTCTCTGAACTTGGTAAAGCCCAGCTTTTTGGCAATGGAGTGTGGCATAAGATTGATACTCGCTCCAAGATCACACAAACACTTATCAAACTTCAAGGGGCCTAGAGCGCAGGGTATGGTGAATGAGCCCGGATCTCCTAGCTTCTTTGGAGCTATCTCCTTGTGTATGATTGCACTGCACTCTTGACTCAATACTAACACTTCACCCTCGCTTTCTTCCACCTTCTTGGCAAGTGTATCCTTTAAGAATTTTGCATACTTCGGCATCATAGCTAAACAATCAACCAACGGTAGCTTCAGCTCTACGTTTCTCAAAGGCTTTTCAAACAAGGCTTTTTGCTTCTCAATCAACTGCTTCTTGAAACGTCCAGGGAAGGGAAGCTTGGGTTTGTATGGTGGAGGAATGAAAGCTTGTTCCTCCTTGCTAAATTCCTCAACCTTTTTCTCCAAAACCGCTTCTTTCCCTTTCCTTGGCCTTGCAATGTAGACATTGTCAAAGGTGATCTCTTGATCATTCTCCCCCTCTTGAACCACAATGTCCTCATTGTCTTTTACTCCAGACCGTGGTGCTATCTCTTTTCCACTCCTTAGAGTTATAGCATTGGCATACTCCTTCGGATTTGTTTCACTCTTCCCGGGTAAGCTAACTTGGCCGCTAGAAGAAGCTTTTCCTTTCTCTAACTGACGAATCTTGTTGTTGATGTTGGTTATCTGTGTAGATACCTCAGTGAGAGATGAATCTAGCCTGTTGTTCATATCAACAAACTTTTGGTTGTTAGATGCTTGCCCTTGTAGAAGTTGTTGGAACATAGCTTGTACCGGATCTTGGAGAGGAGCTTGCACTTGCTGCTGTTGAGGGGCAAAACCTGGTGGGTAGCTCTTGTTCCCTTGCTGCTGTTGACCTTGAAAATTGCCCTGCCTTGGTCCTTGATAGCCACTGTTTTGCACGAAACCTCCTTTGTTGAAAGGAACAAACTGTTTTCCTTGTGTAGGAGGGTAGACTTGGTCCTTTGGGTTTTCTACATTGGTGCTTCGGTATGAGAGGTTTTTATTGCCTTGGAACCTCTGGACATACCCTTGCGGCTTGTTGTAGTCTACCCAGTTTGCCTCTTCATACTCTTCTTGAGGTCCTTCCTCAAACACATTCAAGCCTTCTTCAACAAAATGAACATGTTTCTGATTTTGGAGCATCATTTTGTCGATCTTTTCATGAAGGGACTTGAGTTCCTTTTTGTGCGAATCCAGCTCTGTACCCCTTGGTGTACGGTCGTAGTCTTCAGAGTAGTTACCATCACTTAATGCCAAGTTCTCTATCAACTCCATGCCTTCGGTTACCTCTTGCCCCCAAGAAGTTTCCTTTGCTTGCGGTATCAAGTAGTAAGCGAATCTTTGGCAATGCACCTCGGTAGATTGTGCTGAGGAGGGTCTCTTCTGTGAAACCGTGGTGAGGACAAGCTATTGTATAGTCCTTGAATTGCTCCATTGACTCACTGAAGGTTTCATTCTGCCTTTGGGCAAAACCGCTAATCTCGCTTCTAAGTCTTGTTGTCCGTGTGGAGGATAAAAACTTGGACAGGAAGACTTTCTTGCAGCCAGCCCATGAAGTAATTGTGCCTTGTGAAAGAGTCTTCTCCCAATGGCGAGCCTTGTCCCCAAGAGAGAAAGCGAACAACCGAAGTTTGAAGCTATCTTCGGAGATGCCATTGATCTTGATCATTCCACAAACTTGTTCAAAGTTGTCCAAGTGCTCTAGAGGATCCTCCAATGCAAGACCGTGGAACTTGCTGTTCTGAACCATTGAAATGAAGCCTGGCTTGATTTCAAAGTTGTTGTTTTGAACAGCTGGCGGTGTGATACCAAACCTATTGGTGTGAGTGTTAGGTGCATCACCCGCACCAATGATTCTTGGCATCCTCGGAGCATGGTAAGGGTTTCCATTGCCCCAACCATTTGGAGCATGTTGTGGTCGAACCTCTTCCTGGTCTTGATCAGCCATGACTTGCTCAACAATACCCGGTTGCTCTGTTTCCTCACAAACTTGCTCTTGTTCTTTCTCTCTTCTTAACTGTGCACTCCCAAGTAGATGAATGTTGTCCAAAGGTTGTAACAGATTGTTGTCACCTCTAGAACGTAGTTTCATGTACCTGAGATTACAAGTAGCAACAAAGAGAAATCAGTATCAACAAAGTAAAAGGTAAAAAACTTAGTCTCCACTAAACTTGAAATCCTAATAGGTTCAAACACAACAAAAACTTGGCAACGGCGCCATTTGATAACAAGCTTTTTAGGCAGGTTAACCAAACCTTAGCATGCTCATGTCATTGCAATACTTAAGGGTCAATCCAAATTTTGTGGTTTGAACAATACCAAGAATACACAAGCTTTTTGTGAATCTAAGTGAAATCCGAATAATTGGGGGTAAATCCGAAATAAAATGATTGCAACTACAAAAATACTTGGAAAACTATTTTAAAATCCCAGGAGGGATGTCTACTAGCTAGCTAAAGACTTCTAAGAATTTTAAACAAGCAACTATTAGTTTTAGAAAATCGAAATCTAAGATGTGACAAAACAGGAAATTTCTAGCTAAGGAAAGGATTTTTAAAAACTAAATATACAATTAAATATACATAAAAACCATTAAATTTGAATTCAACTATTTAAAAAATACTATAAGTATAGGAAATTCAAATTTAATTTTTAAAATAATAATTAAATAAATTTAATATATACATAATTTTAAATATATTATTATATTTTATTTATTATTAAACTTTGGTAAAAATGAAAAAAAAAAATTATGATATTAAATAAATTGAGAAGTTAACTCCAACCTATAAAATTTTAAAACACAAGAAAATATTCAATAAAAATTTGAGAAGATAACAAATGATATAAAAATATAGAGAAGAACAAAAAAATGGATACAAAAATTGAAAACATTGACAAAGACATGGATTTAATGAAAGATATGTAAAAAAAAATCTTTAAAATGATAAATTGAAAATATAAAAATATCTAAAATACTAGCTAATGCAAAAACACTACTTTATGAATTTATAAAACTATTAAGTAAGAAAAAGACAACTAGATGATTTTTAAGCTAAAAGATCAAGACCTTGAACTAAAGGAAATCGATTTTGTGTTTTTAAAAGCTAAGGGAGGATTTGCGTTTGGGGATCATGTTTAAAGGGGTTCAAGTTTAAGACTTTGGATTTTATAAAAATGGATCTACTCATTTCTTATGAGCTTTCTCTAAACCTTGAGAAACTAATCTAGTTTTACCCATGGTTTGTGGTGTAAAACCTTTTCTCACCCCTTCCTCCTAACCCATGGTTNAGTAAACAAAAAAAAGTATATGAAAATATTATACAATTTATTGCTCTATATGAAGGACACGTCGTTCTTATTTTTGTTAAATACTGAATCTAATACTCTTTCCGTTTCTAATAAATTGATATTTTGAATTTTTTTTTTGTTTCTCAAAGATTGATGTTGTAGGATTTGTTTAATGTATTTTACTTTAAAAACTAATTAATATCAATTTTTGGACAACAAAAAAGTTAGAGTAAAGCTTTACATTATTCTCATTGATCAAAAGGTTAACAAAAAAAAATAACTAGTAAAAGTAGATAATAATTGTTTTTTAATATCAGTGAAAAATGTAAAACATCATTCTATTAGAAACATAAGGAGTATATTCTTTTTATCAATGCACAGTATAAACATGTACCAAAATACACAAGTTATCAGACCCATATACTAACTTATCAAATAAATCTTTTTAAGCTTTTGCATTCGGAATGAGAACCAAACAACAACAAAAATCGAAAACACATTTGTATTGCTATATATATTTAATATAATATTTCAGATAATTCTAGTTTTTTATTATATAATAATATAAGATAAAAAATGACGTTGGGAAGTTGAGAATTATTTCAGATAATTCTAGCTTTTTATTATATAATAATATAATTCTTTTGGATCGATTGTCTTAATATTTTGGAAAGGACGAATGTCATCCTTTGTGTAATAGTTTTTCTGATATTTGTTTTGTTTTGCTTCTTTTTTTTTGAAAGAGAAAAACAAAAAAAAATGCAAAACATAACAAATAATCGTATGTTTATATTTCATTCTTGTCAATAAATTTAGATGGAAAAAACAAATTAGATGAAAGAAAACAAATGTCGAGACAAAAAAAAAAAAGAAGTAGAAATAGAATGATGTAGTGTTTTAATATTAATAAACCCACTCATGATGCCGACGAAGAACGCCGAACATCGGAGACGCAAAATATGCAAATTTTTCTTTTTTTCTTCTTGGCGGCTAGATATCCAAAAAGTTAATTATCAAAGAATCCACCAATAAGATCAGAAATAACTCATTTTAGGTAATCAAAAGACCTCACACTGTAACTAAAGGAAGTGTATTCAATCTAATATTTAAAATAATTTGGAAAGATTTGAGTTTTTATGAGTTTTTAGATGATTTTGGGTGAATTATGTAAATTTTTATGATTTGCTATTTAAATTATTTGAAATCCCACCTATAACAATGAGATTCATATTTTAATATATTTAACTAGAAAACTCCACCAAAACATCTCAAAGTCACTTCCAATCTCCTAAAATTCACTGTTTAAAATATTTTTAATAACAGTGAATTTGAAAAATATACTTTTAAATTACTAGTTCAATAACATTGGATTTTAAACCACTTTTTAAATTTCATTTTTGAATAACATAAAATTTCTCAAAGTCACTTCAAATCTTTTAAAATCCAGTGCTTAAAATATTGTTAATAACAGTGGATTTGAAAAGTACACTTTTAAATTACTAGTTCAATAACATTGAATTTTAAACCACTTTTTAAAATTCATTTTTGAATAACATAGGATTTATTTTTTAAATCAAATCGTTAGATTGAATACACTCTTAAAACTACTTTTTCTAGATTTTCAGAAGTCCTTAATATTAAACGATAAAAAAATTCTTTAAATTTTAGATCAAAAAACGAAAATAAAATATTTAAAAAGAAAAATGGCAAGAAAGTGTCCCCTGAAGATAATTAATGATAAAAAAAACATTATCATTTTTCAAATAAGATTTGTCGTATACTAGTAACTTACGAATGAACATTATCACTTTTTAACAAAAAATCGAATGATACTATCACTTATTTTAATATTCAATTATTAAAGTGATTTGCTTTGAAAAATCTGGTCAAGTGTGAAGTATCTGCCTTTTATTTATTATTAGGGGAGAACTCGCGCGATACGCGGATCTAATTTCAATTTAGTTTTAAATAATATGTTTTTATATCTATATTTTGACTATTGATTTTATCTTCTTTTTTAAAAAATTTAATTTTTTACTTTTTTTAATGATCTGTGCAATCTCATATATTATTTAACGAATCTTTATTTATTATTCAATTTCATACTCTTTTCATTTGTCTAAATTTTAATATTATAACAATTTTTATATTTTCAATTTATCATTTTAAGGATTTTTTTTTTACATATCTTACATTAAATCCATGTCTTTGTCCATGTTTTCAATTTTTGTATCCATTTTTTTGTTCTTCTCTATATTTTTTATATCATTTTTTATCTTCTCAAATTTTTATTGAATATTTTCTTGTGTTTTAAAATTTTATAGGTTGGAGTTAACTTCTCAATTTATTTAATATCATAATTTTTGTTTTCATTTTTACCACAGTTTAATAATAAATAAAATATAATAATATATTTAAAATTATGTATATATTAAATTTATTTAATTATTATTTTAAAAATTAAATTTGAATTTCCTATACTTATAGTATTTTTTAAATAGTTGAATTCAAATTTAATGGTTTTTATGTATATTTAATTGTACATACGTTAGTATTTTTTTTTTTTTTGTTACTTGATGATTTTAAAAAAAATGAATTAATTGCTTTTTCAATTTATCATTTTGAGAATTTTTTTATACGTTATTAATTATTTTGTTTTTAAAGTGCATCTAATTTAATATGTAAAACATAGGGAAAATATCACAAGTTATTAGAGAGGGTTGTCAAAGAGTACCCATGACATAATGCAAAAGCGATTGTCTTTTATTGACAAGGTTATAAGTTCGAATCTCCATGATTACAAATAAGAAAGTAAAAAATATTTTATTTTGTTCAGATTTAATATAAATAAAATAATTTTTGAAAATAAAATAATGAATGACACGTGTCACACTCTGAGATGCTGACGTGACAGAAGCAGGAGAGTGCCCTTCTTCATTCATATAGTAGATTCATTTGTATGAAATTTTGTTTTTTATAGATGTCAAATGTATATGTTTTGTTTATGTATACAGATTTTTTATCAAATTAATTTGTTTACGATTTGTATAATTAAAATTTAAGAAATAATTATGAAGTAAAGAAGTCTACAAACAAATTTTTCCAATGAAGTCTCCTTAACCCTATACCCTAAATCAAATGTTTTACATTAAAATTTATATGATACATTAATTTTGTTAGCTTATTCACAATTTATGGTTAAAATAACAATTAAATCATTAACCGAAACATAAATTATGATTCATATAGAATTTGACCCATTATCCTAACAATCACTCTCTTATACCCTAAACTTTAAACCTCAAACCCTACCCTTTTTGAACCATATACTCATGAAACTTATAAATTGATTCATTTTAATGAAATTTTATTTTATATAGATGCCAATTGTCTATGTTTTTTTATGTATATAATTTTTTATCAATTTTGTATTTAATTTTTATTATTAAAATTTAAAATTTAGTTATTTAGCATACTTCTTTAGAAGACTTCATAAGGTTGTATTGATTTCTAACTAAATTTGTCTTTGTTGATTTAAATTGATTCATTTGTATGAAATTTTGTTTTTTGTAGATGCAAAATGTATATGTTTTGTTTATGTATACAAATTTTTTATCAAATTAGTTTTTATGATTTTTATTATTAAAATTTAATAAATCATTATGGAGTAGGCTTCTTTAGAAGTAAAGAAGTCTACAAACGAAGTCTTTTTTAGAAGTCTACAACGAGTAGACTTCGTAAGCAGACGTTCGCGGGTTAAAACCGTCATTGTGGCAAGCGGTTTTTGTTTGGTCATAAGGGAGGGAGTTATCATTTCACTACCTCTCTGTGTTACTTTTGCCAAACATGCAATAAGGGGTTTACAAAACCAACTTTTAGGTTTTTTTCAACAATTCCCCCCTTTTATATAGTCTATATATTTTTATCATATAAAGTTGGATGCGTTTAAAATAGTAATTAACATGATCGCAACACTTGGTAAGTGAATCTGTCATATTTTGACACGTGTCGCGATTAGAATATATTAAATAGGTAAAATTTTAATTTATGAATAGTTAGATTTTAATAAATAAATGAGTGTTAATCAAAACAAAAGTAAATGAGATTAACTTCAATTTAAGAAAATATAAACTGAAACACTAATTCTAAAAAAAAATATTTACTTAAATGTTTTTTCTGTTTAAGGTTTTGTGAATAAGATTTAATTTGTCATTAATTACAATAGATGTTATATATTTTTATTTATTTGGTAAATTGAAGTTACATATGGTGTTCATTTGAAGATTTTTTATTTTTTTATTCTATTATTTTTTCTTTTGATTTATTTTGTTATATTATTTTTAATATTGTAGTGTGTATTAGATCAGCATAGTTTTTTTATGTCTTTCACTATTATTATCGTAAACTTCGCAAATTTTATCAACGAGCACTGATGGCATAATGGTTAAGCCTGTTGATTTTTATTGAGAGACTTGTGGGTTCGAATCTCCCTGGAAGTGAGGAAAGAAAAATATTTTGTTTGGTTCGCATTTAATGGAAGTGAAACAAAATTTTATAAATTAAATAATGAATGATATGTGTCACCTCTGTAGGTTATGACATGCTTTCATATAGTAGATTCCCAACAAAAACTTTAAATTACTTCAAAATCAATTATTTTCGAATTTTTTCCATTCTCTTTGTTGTGAATTAGGTCGAATCAAATAAGAAGAAAAACATAAACTTTAGGGAGAGAAACAAAATTGAGGGAAACACCCGTTTTAGGGTTTCATTATTAATCGTATGAATGAATAATTACAACCCTAAGACCTTGTATTTATAAGCCCCAAAACCTGATTCCTAAACCACTTAGTAAAGGGGTTTCTTTTTCCTAATCACAACTTGAAAAAAAATCTCTTCATGGGGCCTCTTGCTTCTTCTTCAAGCATTGGAAGACATGGAGGAAATTCAAGCAATGCTTGAACTTCTCCACAATAACGGGTTTGGTTAACATATCAGCTGCATTTTCCGACGCATGCACCTTATCCAACAAGACTTCCCCAAATGCAGACAACTCTATGATCTTATGAAATCTGACTTGAATGTGCTTCGTCCTTGAATGATATACATGATTCTTAACCAGAAACAGCGCACTCTCACTATCACTGTATAGCTGAATTTCACCTTGATCAGCACCCAATTCTGACACAAGTCATTTAACCCATAATGCTCCATTGCAGAACCTCATGAACTTTTCATCAGTATACTCTGTGCCATTATCTGATCTCAAATACTTTACTTTTCTCTCCACCTGTTTTTCTACTTTAGTTTTCCAAATCTTGAAATTCATGAATTAATACCTCAGCTTTCTGTTTCAAGAAGTACACTCAAACCTTTCTAGAGAAATCATCAATGAAGATGACGAAATACCTAGATCCTCCCAATGACATAAGCTCAAGTCCAGTTGTACCCTTCAAATACCTGAGAATCCACTTAACTGCGTTCCAGTGTGCTCTTCCAGAATTAGGGTTTCTTTATTAATCGTGTGAATGAATAATTATTAAAGGGTTTCTTTTTCCTAAACAATTTAGTAAAGGGGTTTCCTTTTCCTAAACCCAATTGAAAACCGTACCACGGATCCCTTAGATTATTTTATCACCAGAAATAACACTCTTTAATTCAATTATCCAATACCTCCTCCTTAGACTCATACATCTTTTCGATCAACGAGTATTAAAATGCTATAGTTTTCGAAGCATATAAGTTCGGTCAAAACTGTAGAACTAAAACTGCAGAACCATAATATTACAGACGATATGTTCACTTTTCATTGGCCATAACTTTCAACTCCAAACTCCAATGTGATTGATTCTTCTTTATTAAGAAACTAGACTCAAACAGCTTTACAGAACACTAGAACATGGGTTATCGCCTTTCTGAAGTTGGTGTTAAAACTAACAAACAAATATCAGTCGATGGAAACGAAATATGAGTTAGAAAAACCTTAAAACTCATCCAACAACCTTGAATATGGTTTATATATATTAGGGGTGGGCATTTCGGTTTAATTTCGGGTTCGGTTCGGGTTCGGTTCGGGTTCGGTTCGGTTCGGTTAATTTGGGTCTTCTAAAACTCTAACCGAACTCAACCAAAGTTAATTCTGTTTGGTTTGAGTTCGGTTCGGTTTAAGTTTGGTTTGGTTTGAGTTTAGTTCGGTTTGAATGTAGTTCGGTATGGAATAACTAATTCGGTTTAGTTTAAAAAAATTTCTCTTAAAAATATTCTTTAATAACAATGTTGCTATACTTTTTTCAGCCTAAAAACACTTAATTTGTTACACTTAATAAAAAAAAAATTGAAAAAACTCTCAATTTCGAGTTTCCACTCATATTAATTTATTATAACTGTTTGATAAAGTTTTATATCACGAGCAAGAGAAACAAATGAAAAATAGGATGAAAAATTATTGGGTTTTTATGAAAATTAGTCGTTTAGGTGCAATCATGAGATTTTAGATTTTTCTTTTTAGTATCGATAAATTCTTAAATAATAAGATTAAAAATAATTAATATCATAATATTATTAATTAAATAAACACATTGGTTCTTCGGTTCGGTTCGGTTATCAACCGGACCGAACCGAACCATTCGGGTTGACAAAAAATCTAACCGAAATATTTTAGTATAGACTTTGGTTTGGTTTGGTTTGGTTTGAGTTCGGCTGGTTCGGGTTGGTTCGGTTCGGTTCGGTTTTTTTGCCCTCCCCTAATATATATGACCTATTATCTTTAGATGTTGGAGCTTTGTCCTTAAACTTTACTATCTATTAATATAATCCTTAGAATTGATACAAGGAATTTTTTAAAAAACTATCCCTTTTCTAACATCAATTTTCAAAATTAACACCATTTTTTTCATTTTCAAAAATATTATTTTTATAAACATTTATAAAAAAAATGGTTTAGAAAATTTTAAATTTATAAAGATGTATAAAACATGTTTTACAAGGTTTATAACATGTTTTATAACCCTTATGAACATGTTCTGTAAACCCTTTTAAATTTAATTTTTCATAAACATTTATAAAAATGGTATTATAAAAAACAAACAGTAGTATTTTAGGAAAATTATCATAAAATGGTATCATAAAATTGGTCTCTCAAATTTTAGGATTTCCAACTGAACCAACAACCATTTTCTGCGTATTATAACAACGGATTTCTATTGATTCTTTTTTTTTTCGAACTTTATATTGGCTTTGATTCTTGCATAATTAAAATAACTGTACATTTTACTCGGTGCATATGCTCATGGCTTAAATCACCTACTAAACACCATATAATCTTCTATTTATTATACAAATATTTTATATAAGAAAGAAAATCCGAATCCGATTCAAATATCCTGATTTATAAATTTAATTACGGATCTAAGAATTTTAGATATCCTATCTTTCAAGTTGGATTATTGATATTTTGCCTAGGTCTAATTGCCACCTCTGTCCAAAAAAAAAAAAAAAAATCATAGTAAATTAGTAACTGTTGCCACAAATAACCATTTTACGGGTTTAAAAGAAAATAATAACCGTAATCCCTAGTCATACTCATATGGTGGGACCTTAAGTTTATTAACCGGATATATGCTAACGGTCACGACTGTGTGCATTATCCTTATCCCAAAGAAACAACCTGCGCACCACGTGGTCAGACAATACGAAACAACAATCGCGAAGCATGAAATATGAACCGTCAATTAATTAAAAGGGTAATAACAAAAGTCAAACCACCAAAAGTCTTCCGATCCTACGGTTAATTATTAATTGTGTGATTTCACGTAATTAAAAAATCTTAAATTTCCAGGTTTATTCCAACTGCGTCCCCGATAATTGCTGTAACGATGGAACGAATTGTCAAACGAAAAAAAAAAAACTAAAAGTTTTATTTAAATAACAATTTCTTCAATGCAACAAGAATTTGTTTATTTAAAAAAGAATTAATTAGTACCTAGGACTTATCGTTTCTTCTCCCTACCATCCAAGATTCTCTTAGATCTTATCTGTTTTACAGTTACTGTAAGTCTGCAAAGATTTTTTAAAATATTTTGCACGATCTCTCTTTGTTGTCTTCTATAATGTTTATCTGCCTTTAATACATTTTCTTTTTTCCTTTTTTCTTTTTAAAAAAAATCTGCTCTTCTCTTGTTTGTGGTTCTCACGCTCGTGGGTTGATTCATTCAACATTGAAATGTGAGTAGTGTTTTTTCAATTAAGCCTTGAGTTTTTTTTTTCAAACATTTCTTGATATTATACTCCATGGTTTATCTCAATGCATTCTTATTTACAATTCTTCGTCTAACGACATTTTTCAGAAGTGATAGTTTTGAAGAATTCTCTTCCATGCTTCACGATCTGGAAAATCATCGGCTGAAGGAAAATACTTCACTAAGGTAAACTTTTACACTTTCGTTTTCGTAATCTTTTTAAATTTTCATACTAATCTTCCACTCTTATTACCTTTATTATAACAGAAACCTTTAATAATTGGCAGATGTTTTGATTCAAACTGAAAAACCTTACTTTTTCTTCATGATAAATCTAATTGATTATATGTTCGATTTTCCAATATCTTATGTTGTTTTCACATGAACAGATATCATTAACTTTGTTTGTATTGTGTTAAACGTATTTATAAATTAATGGCGTTTCAATTAAAAGGTCAATTGTGAAACAAAAATGTGAATTGTTTCTATCGGGGTCAAATGTTGTTTTGATTGTATAACAGTGACTCAGATCTATATCGTTGTTCTTCTTATCCATAACATTGTGTTTGACTTACAATGTAAATCTCATATTGTACAAATATTAACATGTGCGTTCTTGAGTGAGTCTCACTCTTCTACTCTTTTGGTCTCAACTTTTTTTGTTGTTATATCTTTTTTTTTTTTGTCTCAACTTGTCGCTACGTTACTTTTGATTCATCCATATAAGTGTTTTGACTAAAACTTGCATATTAATAATAATTATCTTGAATGTATTTGCTTTCGCAGAGTTTTGATATAAGAAGTTATTAGAGATGAATTTCACAGAATCGATGAACGTTGTGCATAACAGAATCCAACAACTTGAACCAGAAAATGCCTCGAAAATCATCGGTTATCTCTTGTTGATGCAAGAACATGGCGAACGGGACATGATCCGTCTAGCCTTCTGTCCAGATTCTGTCATGCGTTCCATGATCAACTTCGTTAAATATGAATTAGCTAAAGATCCTCGTTACCATAGCCCTCCTTCTGATCAGATTAACCGTAGTTTCGGATCATTCACGGGCTCATCTCCTCCTATGAGAACCGGTTTCTGGGAGAATCCAACTGAGATTGACTCGTTGCAGAACAATGTTCAGTTCTTGAATTTTGAAGATTCTATGACAAGCCCTGAGTTCTCTAATGGCTTCTTCTCTCGTGATCATCAAGTTATGCCTTTGAGAACGAGCAGGAGATCACCGAGTTTACCCGAGTTTCCGGTAAAAATATGTCATTACTTCAGCAAAGGTTTCTGAAAACACGGTAACAACTGTCGGTATTTCCACGGGCAGATCGTACCGGAGCGAGAGAGTTTTGCTCAGATGTTTAATCCAAACAACTTAAGTGATGAAGAGCATGTTGTTTCCCCCGGATCACTTGAGAAACTAGAAGGAGAAATCATCGAGCTGCTCAAATCAAGAAGAGGCGCTCCAATTTCGATAGCTTCATTACCAATGATGTACTACGAGAAATACGGTAGGACCCTTCAAGCTGAAGGATATCTCACAGAGTCACAAAGACATGGCAAAGCTGGCTATAGCCTCACCAAGCTTCTTGCTCGCTTGAAGAACACCATCCGCCTCATTGACAGGTTAGTTGGCTAACAACATTTAACAAACAAACCAAGTGAGTCTAGGGCCAAAGTTAGTTTGTGCGCCTTTGAGCTCCCTAGTTCGATTCCGGCTAGGGAGAGAGACAAAAGTTTCCTGACCGAGAAATCTATGGGTTTCAACCCATAACTCCTACATTCACTTTAACCTACCAAACAAAAATAAACATTTAACAAACAATTGCTCGTTCCATTTCAATTTCATTTTTTTTTTCATTGTCATTTTTGTTATTAAATGGTCTTTCAATTTTCAGGCCTCATGGACAACATTCGGTTATATTAGCAGAAGATGCATCAAAGTTTGTGGAATACATGGGAGAGAGAAACGAACATGGAGCGATCCTTGCTGGTTCTAGACAGATTTACTTGACATTTCCGGCAGAGAGTAGTTTCACTGAACATGATGTGTCAAACTACTTCTCGAAATTTGGACTTGTGGAAGATGTGAGGATTCCTTGTCAGCAGAAGAGAATGTTTGGATTTGTAACATTTGTTTACACAGAAACTATCAAACTCATTCTTGCTAAAGCCAATCCTCATTTCATCTGCGGTGCTCGTGTTCTCGTCAAGCCTTACCGGGAAAAATCACGCTCTAGTCGATACCTTGACAATAACAAGCCTCTGCACGGCATGGGATATGGCTCTCAATACATTGACAGAGACACGGAGATGAACACATGTTAGTAATTACCAAAATCATTTTTTATATATATTAATCTTATTTTCACGGTTTTAGTTAACTTTTTTTGTTTCTTTCTCTTGTGTTGTTTTAAGTGCCACCGCGGGTTAGCGAGAGCTCAAGACTAATGAGGAAGCAATTTCTTGAGGAACATGAGCAATCGGTTTCTAAGTCCTTACCTACTAATTACTCCTATCTTGGCTTCTCCGATGACTTCAAGCTAACAACAGATGGTAATTATACCTCAAACTTAAACCAAGAAAATGCAGAATCAATTGTATGACTTTCTTCTTAATTAATTTGTAGTGGAGCAAGAGGAACAAGCGGGACGGTTAAGCTATCTACTTGACTATTTGAACACCGAAGAAAATGCCATGAACAGAACCACTAACTACAAAGACAATGATAGGTACTATGCAATGACATTCATCTTAACGAACATATTTTCTGATTTTATTTTTATTTTTATTTGATCATGGAATGTTTTATTTTTATTCAGGAGAATCCATTGTGAACCTTTGGACAGTCAAGTCTTGAATCTACCTGAGAGTCCGTTTTCTTCCCTTTCCGGGAAGGAGATTTCGACAGTTACATAGACAGAGAGGGAGAGAGAGATCAATACCTAACCAAAAGGGAGAAGAAGATAGGAGCATAAAGGTTAGAAGAAATTTCCAATGATCTAATAATCCATAATTAGCAAAAAGAGATTTGATTTTTTTTCATTATCTTCTTTCGGTTTTAGTCTAATCGATGGCATGGAAACTTTAGATTCTTTAAGCAATAACGCCAAAGAGAAAGAAAAAAAAAGGTGACAGAGAAATACACAACAAGCTGTTTGATTCAACTACAATATCAGAGATAAGCAGTTTGAGAAACATAAAGTACAGGGTTATAATAATAACAACTGAAACGTTTATAAGGAATTATTTTTTTATTTTAATTATTTCTTATCAATTGTTTAGCTGGATTATATATTTCATTGTACCATATGGCAAATCCTTCTAGTTTTTATGAAAAGTTTAGTCAATAATAATTGAAACTTGTGGTGGTTTCTACAAATATTTGAAACTAGGTGATCAGCCCGCACCGTGTGCGGATTATAAAACATTTTATATGTTCAATATATAATTAATATTGTATATGAAGTTAATCTATTTATACATAATTAATTATGTATTAATAATAACATTATATGAATATTTATTAAAAATAACGATAAATCAAATGAAAAATGTTATAGATTTCAATAGAAATTAAAGATAAAAAGGTCATTAATCAATATTTTAAAATACTTCCTTAGATAAAAAGTTTAAATATGGTAACTAAATAAACTGAAAAATATTAAAACATATAATAATTTATTTAATTTTTATGATTGGTATGCACGCATGTGCATGTATAAATTGTTTTATAGACATAAATAGTTTTAATATTGATTAATTTTCTTATATATATATTATGTAAACATTATATTATTTTTTATATATACAGTTTTAGTGTTTAACAACAATCACACAAACTTTTCATATCGTTTTGTGTCTTTTGAAACTGATTTATTTTTAAAACTTTTATTTTTTCTACCGTTTACAGTGATATATAATTGAAAATGTAAAAGTTATATTAAATAATAATTAAATTCTTATAATATGTCTTGAATATTATCTATATTATGCTTTCTTTTCTCCTTACACAATATAATCTTGCCAATATATATATTTTAAGTATATATTTTTCTTTGACCTATTGCTCATTAAACCAAAATGAGATTTACAATCTTTACTTATCCTAATAGCGGGTAGATGGTTGGCCGCACATTCGTGCGTACCAATCACCTTACCGCTCTTAGGACAAATAGAGATTTAAAAATTATATAAATTGTTTAATAACTAAAATTAATTAAAATTGGATTGTAATCGAGGTTAACAAAATGGATGCACGACAAGTTCGCATGCGACTTTGAATTTTGGATAATTAATATTTATATCCACACACATATTTGTGGAAAAATCGAAATATGTCTTTTATGTGTTAAAAAACAAAGTATATGTTTTGTAATATATATTTTTATAATGTATAGTTGAATTTTAAAAAGAAATAAAGATGTATATTTATACATGTAAGTATGAGTTTAAAATAAGTGAATTGTAATATTTAGGTGTTGGTTAGTTTTTTTGATATTTTCCGCAAACGTTATGTTTTTACACGATGCAATTTTTGGCGTTTAAGAACAATCACGAAAACCGTTTCTATCGTTTTTGTTTAATCAAAATTTCTTATTTTTTTAACATTTTATGATATATGGTTTCAAATTAAAATTTATATTAATATTAAATATTAACAAAAATTACAAAGAATTTTTAAAAAATTTAAAATATAATATTTGACTTTATCATGGTTGGCTTGCACGCATGTGTTCATTATAAAATTCGAGCCGCACATGCATTTATTATAAAATTTGCTTCTTAAATTTTTTAAATGACTCCGTAAAACAAAGCAAGATAATGTTACAGAAAAACAAAACTGTAGAGATTTATTTTTATTTTTATTTCTACTTCTTATTCATATTTGTTTTATCTTATTATAATTTTTTTTTAACCCGGTTACATTTTATTTTATTTCTGATCTCAAATTTTCGATTTACAATAAGACTGTGTATGAGTATGATATAAAGTTCTGATTTTTTTTTTTAAGATAAAAATGATATAGCGTATTTACTATCATATTGGATAATATATTATCATTTTTTATATATAAATATAATATATATTGGTTGTAAAATTTTCGTAATCATATTTTATGCAATTTATTATGAATATATGTAAAACAAATTGAAATCATAGTAATTATTACTTTCTGTTAATTTAAATTTATTTAATTTTAGTGTTATAATATAGTGTATTCATGTTTTAATTTCATAATTTATTTAATTTTAAATCAACCAATCAAAACATTTCGTTTATTTTAGGAAATTTGACATGTCACATTTACATGTCATCATTAAAATGCACTAACTTTCATTATGGAGATGACAAGTAAGCATTTTTCATTAAAAGTGATTCTCAAATAATAGGTAGTAAGATTGTCGCCATCAACGAATGAACGCTCGTCCATGTGATTATAAAGAATTTAGAACAATGATATATTTTTTTTGACGGCCAACACACACTGCATATATTATTATGTTGGTTCAAAGAGGTTAGTTACATTGGCTAACCAATCCGGAACCATCGAATTTATATGGAAAAAATGAATCCCCGAATCCCGAGCTCTAGTCCTTCTAGCAAGAGAGTCAACCTGGTTATTACAAATACAAGATAAAAAAAAAATGGAACTCTGAAAACCCATTAGCGCAAATGATTAAATTTTTCTAATTATGATACGATAGTCAGCAAATCTTCGTTTCCATCAACAAGGTTAACAAACTTCGGATAATCAATGTGAAGGTGAATAGAA
Organism: Alliaria petiolata; assembly: GCA_020283515.1. Lineage (NCBI taxonomy): Eukaryota > Viridiplantae > Streptophyta > Magnoliopsida > Brassicales > Brassicaceae > Alliaria > Alliaria petiolata. The sequence continues at coordinate 17,469,205 of JAHZTW010000006.1, read as the reverse complement.
GCAGTTCCATTTTGTTGAGCGATTCTCATTGCCCACAAATCTGTTTCCATTTCTGCGTGGAGTGGTGACAGGACAGGATTCCCTGTGAAAGCTTCTAGTTGCTGTGTCCATTCGTTGCGGGGAAGAACGAGGCCTCCTCCAAGAACAATGATATATTGAGCGGTGAATTAGAGAGATCACATATACATATAGGATCATAGAGGAACAGCTAAAGGATGAAAAACTTGGAGACATTAGCCATATAAGAATACAATACAACATAATACTCTAAAATGCTATTTCATATGAGACCAATACACATTTTTAGGTTGGTGAAAATAAAAGTAAAAAACATAATTTTTTTCTTTCTTCGTTTGCAATTTATATATTGTATACATGCCACAGATTTGAAACTAGAATATGATACGACGACAATACTAATAAAGTCATGCAGTCATACGACGACTGGCACAAGACTGAAAAAGCTCCAAGTATTGTTTTCTTGAAATCGTTGCTTAGGCTGAATGGATGAATGGTTTTAATGATGAGAAAACCGGATGTATTTGAACTCCAAGCACAAGAGTTTAGATCCTAATGTTCAAGGGCTAATCCTCACAAGAACAAGAGTTTCTACACGCTTTACTAGCTCTCTGATTCTCTCAAAGAAAACAAAGTAAATCGCAGGAACAGGTTTGAATACAAAGAGAGATTTCTTTGAAAAAGATAAAATACTTTCTGATTTAATAACTTGGTGAATGAAAAGTACAAAGAAAATGAGCTTATATAATGCTCAGAAACAATCAAATAAAACGGTAACAAGCATTAAAAACTAGGCAAAGATCAAGCTGAAATAATGTAGAAAGGATTTTCTAGCTGTTGGGTTTTAATGCTACTAGCCGTTTGGCTTTAAAGGGGGGAATATCTTGACTTGTTCAGGTGTGGCAAGGCTCGTGTAGGCTTCAGTAGACAGAGAGGGGGTCGAATATAATGTCTTAGGTAGACATTTATACATGGTTTCCTTATATGGCTCGGCAGAAGCTTCTCTTGGATGGTTTGGTGGTTTTGGTGGATTGGATGGGTCTTCTTGGTTAAATGTGGGCTGGGATTGAACCAAGGACGGTTTGTGAATCTCCTTAGCCTCCATAGATGATGAGAGTGGGTCGAATGATATGTTTTTATAACATATGTTCGGATTTTCCTTAAATAGCTCCTTTGGCCTCTTCTTTGGTTTAAGGCCTTCTTCTTCAGTCCTAAGTTGATTCTGACTTGGTGTAGCTCGATCAGGTGGCTCTCCTAAGTGTAATGACCGGTGGTGTGTTCTCCTTAGCTCCTTAGTTCCTCCAGAATCAGTTACAAAGTCTCCTTCTCTCTCAGCTACAAGCTTAGCTCCATCTCTTTTAGCTCCACGACTCCTCTCCTTGCTAGCTCCTGATGCATAAGCATTCATGCTTATATCCACGACACACTATACAATCAATAAACTAAATACCCCATCAGATAGAAAACATGTTCACATCTAGTAAATCTTAAATTAATGATTGAAATCCTAAGATTTTATATTTAATTATTACAAATGGCGATATTTTTTTACCAAAAAAACAAAAAAAATGGCGATATATGCTACATGGCATATATATTTTGTTAATCCATACATGTGTTCCACTCAACTATGATACATTATATTATTCAAATATTAAACATAAGTAAAGCCTCGAAAAATTAAATGTATTGCAGACGCCCAAAAAGATGGTTAGCTTCAAAAAGATGGTTAGCCAAGTTTATATGTTTTTTTTTTTTTTAACTAAAGTTTATATGTGATCTTATCCACTTGTATATCATGTATCATTATGTGGGAACATATTCAAAGTCACACATTGAGATTTCAGAACATGCACACGAGTTGAACAAAAGACAACGCATAAGACATCATTTTTTTTAATAATCAGTCTATTTATTAAAAGAAAGAGAAAATTTGGCTCACTAACCAAAAAAAAAAAACTTTAATCAACAAACTAACCAATTTCCCAGTTTCTCTCTCTTCCTATCTCTCGCTACACATTTGGTTACATTTTAAATTTGGTTTTTTTTAGTTATTCACCAAATTCACCTTAAAAAAAAGGTGACAATGTAACATGCATACCTCGATCCTGCATCAAATTTGACGAAGAGTGGGTGCTACTAGTAATAGTTAATAAACTTTTGAGGATAAATTTATATTAGTTATTCGGTTGCATTTTTTTTATTAAGGCGTGTCAATAAATATTGAGGATATACTTCATAGTATTATGATAAATGTAAACCATTAGCTATAAGTATAATTTCCTTATTGTGATAAGGAGAATTTCCTATATTAGAGGGAATGTTTAGCCGACATACTCATGAATAAATACACGTTGATTGTGAATGTTAATAAACAAGTCAGTTCGATATCTAAATCTACATGGTATCAGAGCTAAAGATTCAATAGAGCTAAACGTTTCTTCTAAATTTCTTTGTTTCTTCAAATTTTCTTTTCTTTTCTTCTTGATCGTGAATCATGACTGGTCCGATTCAACCAGTAAGTACTTCTACGCCTGTGGCTGGGAAGGTTGATAAAGTTGTGTCAGTTTCTTCGTACTCGTTGTACGGATCTGACAATCCGGGTGCGATGATTACTTCGGTTCAGTTGAACGGAGATAATTACAATGAGTGGTGCTCGGAATTGCTTAACGCACTTCAGGCTAAACGAAAGTTGGGCTTCATAAACGGTACATTGACGAAACATGAAGCTAACAGCCCTGACCTAGAAAATTGGTTAGCTGTTAACTCGATGATTATTGGCTGGATCCGTGCATCCATCGCGCCAAAGGTTAAGTCCACCGTGACTTACATCACTGATGCTCACTTGTTGTGGGAGAATCTAAAGCAACGTTTCTCAGTCGGAAATACGGTGCGGATTCATCAGATCAAAGCTCAGCTCATCTCGTGTCGACAGGATGGGCAATCCGTGCTAGACTACTTTGGTCGGCTCTCTACACTATGGGAAGAATTGCAGGCATATCAGGCGGTTCATGTTTGTTCGTGTGGAGGAGCAAAAACGATAGCCATTGAGCGAGAGCACGAGAAGATTCATCAATTTGTGTTAGGTCTCGACGGTTCGAGATTTGGAAGCATATGTACCAATATTATTGGTACTGATCTGCTTCCCCCGCTTGGAGAAATCTATAACAAGATTGTTCGTGAAGAACAGAGGCTATCTTCTGCTCGTAATCAGAACCAAGAGGTTGTCGGTTTCTTTGCTCAAAGGGCCACAAATCAACAACAGAATGTTTCTGCTTCTCGTCAACAAGGTGTTTCATCATCATCATCAGAGGGCCAGAACAGAGCAGAGAACTCGATTCTTCGGTCCAAAACGCTATGTTCTCACTGTGGGAGAACGGGTCATGAGAAGCAAGATTGTTGGCAACTCGTGGGGTTTCCATAATGGTATACAGAACGCAACCAAAGTGCTGGTCGTGGCCAAAACAATGGAGGCAGAGGAAGAGGAGGTCGAGGATCTAACAATGCAGGTCGTGGTCGTGGTCAAGCAAACGTAGCTCATGCTACAACTTCGAACGCTTCCTCGTTTCCTATGTTTACTCCTGAGCAATGGAATGTTCTTACAAAGCTGATACAAGAAAAGTCAGGTTCCACAAACTCCAATAAGTTGTCTGGTAAGAACGATCTTGGCGATATTATTCTTGACACTTGTGCATCCCACCATATGACAGGAAATCTGTCTCTGTTAAACAAGATCGAAGTTATGCAGCCGTGTTCTGTTGCTTTTGCCGATGGGAGTAAAACATTTACTATGTGCATGGGGTCCCTTCCACTTTCGGCCAATATTACTTTATCTAGAGTTCTATATGTGCCAAATCTAAATTGCACCTTGATATCTGTTGCAAAATTGCTAAAACAAAAGAATTGTTTTGCATTATTATCCGATATGATTTGTGTTTTACAGGACCGTTCTTCGAGGACCCTGATTGGAGCCGGTGAAGAGCGTGATGGTATGTATTACTTTACGGCTAGTGTCTCAGCAAAGACTCATCAAGCGGTTGGAGTTTCTGATCAAGCTTTGTGGCATCAGCGTTTGGGGCATCCGTCGTATTCAGTTTTTAAGGATTTGGCTTTGTTTTTTGGTTCTCAATCCGCTAGTTCTAGTCCTTGCGACATTTGTTTTAGAGGTAAGAAAACTCGTGAAGTTTTTTATGATAGTATGAATAAAACAACAGAATATTTTTCTCTTATTCACATTGACGTATGGGGTCCTTATAGAATCCCTTCTTCCTGCGGAGCAGTATATTTTTAACAATAGTTGGTGATTTTTCAAGAGCAGTTTGGACGTATCTCTTACTTGAAAAATCAGAAGTGAAAGATGTGTTGAAGAAGTTTTTAGCCTATACTGAACGACAATTCAACAAAGTCGTCAAAACAGTCCGAAGTGACAATGGTACTGAGTTCATGGTTCTTTCCTCGTTTTTTAAGGACCACGACATCATTCATCAAACGTCTTGCGTTGGGACTCCACAACAAAATGGAAGGGTGGAACGCAAGCACAGACATATACTTAACGTCTCTCGGGCACTATTGTTTCAGCTGAGTCATCCAGTTAAGTTTTGGGGCGAGGCCGTTCTCACTGCTGCGTATTTGATAAACCGTACTCCAACTTCGATTCATCACGGGCAGTCTCCGTTTGAAATTCTCCATAGTGCTAAACGAGATTATAATCAGCTTCGCGTGTTTGGATCAGCTTGCTATGTTCATTGGTTGCATCGGGACAAAGACAAGTTTGCTCAGCGAAGTCGTCTATGTGTTTTTGTTGGTTACCCTTTCGGTAAGAAAGGTTGGAAGGTTTACGATATCGAGCAAAAGAAGTTCTTGGTGTCTCGCGATGTTATCTTTCAAGAGAACGTGTTTCCTTTTGCTCAATCAGCAGAGTCTCCGCCAGTGACTCCTATTCCCATTGTTGAGTGTGATGAGGATTGGCTAATCGCGCCTATTCCGAGGGGGAGTTCTCCAGCTCCCGTTGATGTTTTCCCACTCATGAACCAGAACCAGAGTCTCTTGTTCCTACATATTCCCTTGTACCAGAATCATCTTCGTCTCTAGTTGAAGATGAACAACCATTACTAACGCCGTCTGCTCCTGCAATCTCTGCGCCAAAACCTTTGGGTCGAGGACTTCGCCAAAAGACTACGTCCGTTCGCCTGTACGTCTCTTACAATGCCAACAGTGACTTATCTCCTAATACACATCACGCTCCACCTGGCTCCACTTCAGCGCCTTCCTCAACGGTCTCAGGTAATTCACTATATCCTCTATCTGATTTTGTAACAGATGCTCAGTTTTCCTCAGGACATCGTGCTTACTTGGCGGCAATTACTGTGGAAACATAACACTTTAAGGACGCAATACGTGTTAAAGTGTGGAATAATGCAATGACGACCGAGGTGGTGGCTCTCAAACACAAACACACATGGGATATTTGCGATCTCCCACAGGGCAAAGAAGCCATTGGTAGTCAATGGGTATTTAAAGTAAAATATAATGCCGACGGTACTGTTGAACGTTACAAAGCTAGGCTTGTCGTCCAAGGCAACAATCAGGTTGAAGGCAAAGATTATGATGAAACGTTTGCTCCTGTTGTTAAGATGACAACAGTCCGTACGATTTTGCGTCTTGTTTCGGCAAATAAGTGGGAGGTTTACCAAATGGATGTGCAAAATGCTTTTCTCCATGGTGATCTTGAGGAAGAGGTTTACATGAAGCTCCCTCCTGGTTTTCGACATTCTCATCCTGGCAAGGTTTGTCGTCTCCGAAAGTCTCTCTATGGGCTTAAACAAGCTCCTCGATGTTGGTTCAAGAAACTTTCGGATTCTCTTCTTAAATTCGGATTTGTTCAATCGTATGATGACTATTCATTGTTCTGCTACTCGCGTAAGGGAATGGAGATACGTGTGTTGATTTATGTTGATGATCTCATTATTTGTGGCAATGATTCATACATGCTGCAGAAGTTTAAAGATTATTTGGGACGCTGTTTTGCAATGAAGGATTTGGGGAAATTGAACTACTTTCTCAGGCTTGAAGTAAGTCATGGCTCTGAAGGTATATTCTTGTCTCAACGAAAGTATGCATTGGATATCATCTCTGAGACTGGAAATATTGGTTTGAAGCCAGCCCTCACGCCTCTTGAACAGAATCATCAACTCGCCACTGTCACCGGTCCGATACTTGATGATCCGACAAAGTATAGACGGCTGTTGGTCGCCTGATTTATCTCCTAAATACTCGACCAGAATTATGTTACTCGGTGCACATTCTGTCCCAATTTATGCAAACTCCCATGGAAGCTCATTGGAATGCTGCTTTACGTGGTGCATTTTTTTAAAGGGCTCTCCTGGTCAAGGAATTCTTCTCAAGTCTGATTCTGATCTTACCCTCACTATTTATTGTGATGCGGATTGGGCGTCATGTCCTTTGAAGCGACGATCTTTAAGTGCATTTGTGGTTATGCTTGGCGGTTCACCTATCGCTTGGAAGACTAAAAAGCAACAGACCGTCTCTCATTCTTCTGCTGAGGCCGAGTATAGGTCTATGGCTGCTGCTCTTCGCGAGATCAAGTGGATTCGTCGTTTGCTTTCTAATCTTGGCGTGGATCAATCCTCTCCAACACGTTTCATCTGTGACAGCAAAGCTGCAATTCACATTGCCACGAATCCAGTCTTCCACGAATGCACCAAGCATATTGAGAATGATTGTCATGCTGTACGTGATGCAGTTACCGACGGTCTTATTGTTCTCCAACACATCCGTACAGACTCGCAAATTGCAGATATTTTGACAAAGGCTCTTGGGCGTGTTCCTTTTCACCATCTACTGTCCAAGTTGGGCGTTCAGGATCTTCACGCTCCAACGTGAGGGGGAGTATTGAGGATATACTTCATAGTATTATGATAAATGTAAACCTTTAGCGATAAGTACAATTTTCTTATTGTGATAAGGAGAATTTCCTATATTAGAGGGCATGTTTAGCCGACTTACTCATGTATAAATACACGTTGATTGTGAATGTTAATAAACAAGCCAGTTCGATATCTAAATCTACAATAAACGATTTTTGAAATCTGAAGGCAAACTAAAGGGAATCCTTTGAAGATTATAACATTTTCTTAGAGAGCAAACAAAAACATGTGCTAGGAATGAAGTCGATCAAAAGTGAATTTTTGAAATCATCTTATTTTTAATTTTAAACACAAACCACGGGAAATGTCAGAAAAAAAAAACTAGTAAGCAAAAAGAATCACGCTTCACTGTAATCTTTAGGAAGAAGTTAGAAAGTAATTAGAAGCTACAAATTTCGAAGGGAATGAGAAGCCTTCAAGAGTTTAGACTAGAGCCTTGAGTGTTTTTAGTTAAGGAACTTTTTGAACGTAAGTGGTTGTGTATATAAGATTTTGGATCTGCTTTGTTTTTTGCAATGAAATTATATTTAGAGACTATATGACCTAGGCTCGTATGTCGTCGGGTCAACGAGCAGCTTTAAACGTAGTTGCTGAATTTAGATATGCTAACTTGTCGGCTTAATATTGAAAAATTTGTTCAAAAAAAAAAAAAAAAAAAAACTTGTCGGCTTGTTAGCTTTAAGAATTAAACACACATTGTTTGATGTAACAGTTCTTTTGTGCAATGTCTATTCATTTTATCCTTGGTTAAATAGTTACTTTATACATGTGAAGTATCACTATTACACTTAATTTATATTTACTCTTAAGAAAAAATTTGAAAATAAGATAATAAAATAACTCATAGAAAATGACATTTTTTGTCAATAATTATAAATTAAAATAAAACGATTCAGAAATGTAAACTAAAAGTAAAAATTTACATAGATAATGTCAAACAGGTACAGTTTAACACTCTTTGCTAATCTGCCATTGTAGACACAATGTGTACCAACTCAAAAAACTCTGTTGGGAAAGATATATACTATTGTCTTTTGTTGTAGGATCATACATTTCATGGTCCAGATATTTCCGTTTAATTCTGAGTGTAGTTGAGAGAGACTTCTGCAGAAATTCTAAGCCCATATAATTAGTTTCTACACGCCGTTCTCAAATCAAAACCAACCCAAACCTAAAAAAATCCGACTTCTTGTTGATGCAGAAATCTCAAAAATCAAATATTTGTAGTAAAAACGTGTTGTCATTTCTCATCTTTTTTCTCTTGATTTATATTTTTAGTCTATGGTCAAAGCCTTTATTGATTATGTTTCATTTGTTATTATCTGATTGGTTTAAACTCAGCGGTTGCGGTTGCAGTTGCGGGAGTTTGCGAAAGTGGGCGATTGCGGTTAATATACTAAGCGGTTTGTACAACTGGTACAACGGTTGAAAACGGATGCATTTGCGGGATATTAACGACTAGTTAACTTGCGGGTGTAGTAGCGGTTAAACAATAAATTAACAATATAAACATATTTTATAACTATAGAAAATATTAAAAACTATATTATTATAACAAACTATAAAATTATTAATTAAATATAATTAATTATAAAAATAGTATGTGTATAATATTTACTTTTATTTCTTAATTTTTGTTTTGTTTGGATGAAAGTTATTATTTCAATAGAGAAATTATTTTTTTGTTGTATGGAGATGTAAGATGAAAAGAATTTTAATTGTTATATATATATGTGATGGAGAAAAAATTTATCAAAATAATTAGAGTTTATAGATCTTATACATAAATTTTTTTTGAAAGATTGTTAATGAATATTACTTAAAAAGTGTCAAATCTATTTTTTTATTTGTAATTATAATATTCAAATCTTAATTTTTTTAAAAAAAAATATTTATATCTAGATTTTAAATAAATTTTGTGTTTTTAAATTATTTTTTTTTAATTATCCACCCGCAATCGCCTGCAACCGCAAACACTAGCTGGAAGGAGCTTTTGATTTTGAGCGACAAAAAGCAGTTCGAAGCAGTAAAAAATATTTTGCGTGATTGTTGTCAAACGCCAACAATCGCTACCACCTGCAAAAACTGCGTTTGCGGGTGTTAGCGGGAGAACCAATCGAGTCCTAATTGGATTTATTTGTGTTGATTTGGCCGTTTTCTTTTTGCATATTAAATATTTATTCATGTTGATTTGACTGTTTGAGAGGATCGGGTTTATCTTTTAAAAACAGAAGATCGAATGGCAAATGAGTTTTGTACGGAATTCAAACTGAATTATGGTAGCAAATGAGTTTTGTATCTCAGCTTTTGACCGTTTAACAAGAGTAAAAACAGAAAAATGTGAGTTTAAAAGTAGTGTGTAAGTCCAAACAAGCATATGAAATCCTAATCTCTTGACTCCAAAATACTCAGGTAAACTTTGACATCCACAATCCATACCCTTACGGTGACTATTCAAACTCACCTTTATTCAGAATTTTTTTGAAATATTATAACTAATATCAATCTTGCATAAAAAGGACAAAATCAAGGCTTTATTTATAAATTAAAAGGTTTTTCTGCATCCGAAAAGTTTTCCAATTTCTGATAAGGTCCCCAAAACATTTGCATGAAGAAACCACACCTATATGTAAAATTAAAATATATGAGTTGTGACGTCCCGACCCAACTTACTTAGTCGAGATATCTAGTGACTTAAAAATTCTTTTTGAAAACTTTATCCCATTGAACTATTGGTCTCACACTCTAAACTTAACGCACCTGCACACAATGAAATGAAAAAAGGGTGAGTAATGAATTACTCAATGAGCGAGATCATCTCTGTCGAAACATAATTAAAATTATATCACATTTCATCAAAACACATAAACCTAGACACTAACAAAGATATAGCCAGATTTACTTATCAAGGTATAACACATATCATTCTTCTTGCCCATAAAGCAAGAAAACACATAAACGTTAGGTTCTCCATCTCTAAATGATGGTGCACTATCCTCGTGATAGCCATAGAACACATAACCTCAGGTTCATACGTCTGGTAGACAGCACTATCCTCGTGATAGCCTTAGAACCTCATGCTTTGGAGGCTGACCTTAACTCATACACTCCCATATGGGCTCGTCAGCCACTCATGACCTGCATGTAACCTATCAGCCCATCAAAGACCAGCTATACGGAAGACGCCAGTAGCTCGATCCTTCCTCTCCTATCTCATACATCATAACGCTAACTCATAACGTTACTCTCAATCATCATATATGCTAACATCAAACATCATACATGCTATCATCCCTTCATCATTCAAAACTAGATCTTCCTTTTCTATTGCCTTTTCTTCATGGTGGTGATGATCCCTCCTCCTTTGTGACGACTCTGAGCTTCATCCACGCCTTCTTCTTCTTCTTCTTTATTCCTCCTTCATATATCTCTTATCATTTTCTCTCCTTAGTTCTCATGGTTGCATCTACTTCTCATCCCCCTCCACTAGCGGATCTACATGCACTAGCATGGGTGCAGTTGCCACCACTCAATTTTTGATTTTCTTTATTAATACTCTAAGATATTTTAAATTAGACCAAAATATGAAATTTTAAGCATAAACCCACTGCTGTGTATGTGTATATGCCCCCACTAAAATTTAATTTTAGATCCCCCTGTCCCCCTCCCTGCCTCACGAGCTTATTCATCTTATATCCTTCGATTTATCATCTCTCACGATTTTCTCTATTCTCTATTCTCTATTCCCTTTCTCTTTTCTTCTCTATCATCTCTCCTCTTCTCTCCCATCTCTCTTTATTTCTTTCGTCACTCTACACCACCTATTCTTTTCTCCTTATTTTGTTTGACGACAATTCCAACATGGAAACTTGGCTCAACTCAGATTCAGATGTGGAGGATTCTGTGAGGGAGGATAGGTTGTGGCGGAAGGTCGGAGGAACATGGCCAGCATCGCTGGAGAGTCTCACCGGACCCGCGAGATGGATCTTTGAAAGGAGGGGGGGTGCGGGGGAGTTGTTCATCAGGATGTCGGGCGGGTCCGAGGGACCGAGAGATCTGGCGGGTTCTGAACGGTCGTCGCCGGAGATGCCGGAGAAGGAGGAGAGGTCACCTTCGCCAGATGTGGAGGATCTGAAAGAGGAGAGGAGCTTTCAGGGGGGTTTGGATGCATCAGCGGATCCATGGAAGGCAGGGGACGTCGATACGGGAAGAACGCACAATGAAAACTTGTAGCAGAGACATATCTCGTCAGAACCTGGAGATAGGGCTTGTCGACAAACCAGGGACGACAGAGGGTGAAACTGCTCCAGTCAAGCAAGGAACGCTAGACGGAGGAGCGGCTTCAAGGGAAACTAGGATCTGCGGCGGTCGAGGGGAGGTAGACGACGGGAGCTCATCTTGAAAGGGGGTAAAATGAGCAGCAGCGGTCCTCGAACTACGTGTCTGAGAGAGAATTAGGGTTTATGTTGAGATACCTATTAAAATACGAGATAATTGAGTAAATGGCATAAGTCCGGTAGTCAATTGAGTGAATGAAAAAATATATTTAGAGGTGTAAACATAAAACTAACCATCTATTTGGACCATGTTACTCCCACGCGTTCAAATAGCCCACAAGAATATCTATCTTTTTTTAATATTTCTTGAATAACGAGAACGTTTATGTGTAACATTCAACCATTTGTTATATTCTCTAAATAAGTTATACTTTTGTTCAAGCAAAATTTTAATTGGGTATCTAACTGGTGTATATCACAACCCACATCCCACCTTCTGCATTTCACTTTTCCAGAAAATCTTTAATCTCTCACTCTCCAACGCTTACACCTTAACACCTTTTGTATCATCTCAATTTTAGAAGCAAACAATCGGTCATTTTCCATGTAGATTTAGCATCTCTCTTCACGGAACCAGCTACCAATCGACAAATCCGGCGACGACCGAACCTCATTTGTTATCGTTTTGTCCAAATTGACTCTCATGCTATTTCCTGATAATCACTTTTTCCAAAGATTACACCAATTGCAGTTTTTGTGGTATCGATTGTAGATCGTTATTTGAAACGTCCAAAAAAATCCATAAAAGTATACAACATTTTGTGTTATGATCTCGTTTCTATTCATCCATATCCCGCTGTTTTAGATAGACTCCCAGTTACTAAATACTATATATTGTTGTCACTTCCAAATCAACACAATTTTACATATATTTGGAAATACAAGCAGTTTTGGATTTTGATCTCTTAGGTATATGCTTCTGTTATCGCCTTTTGTCCAAATATGATTTTCATTTTTTTGAAAGCCATAAGTCATTGTATTTTCTTAAGATAAACATATATAGATTGTTGTACTGATCTAAGATCCCAACTTAATTCGATTTCTCAAAGTTCACGGTAACCAGTTGGTATTCGTCTACACATGCATTTGAAAGTTTATATGTTCAATAATTCGACTTAATTGTTTACTTTATTTTATATAGATCTATTGGCGAATACTTAGTATATATATATATATATATAACATTTTGTATAGCCGCGTTTGTGTTTATAAATAGATCTATTGGCGAATACTTAGTATATATATATATAACATTTTGTATAGTCGCGTTTGTGTTTGTAAGGATCAAACGTGATAGTTATAATGTTAGATATCGATGTACACACACAAAAAAAAATGTATAGATGTATATCGAATGACCATTTGTTTGTGTTTCATTGACTCTATTATTGTAGTTTACTCTCTATATATATTAATAGATATTAATGTGGTTTTGTAGGAATTTAGATTTCGGTGAAGGGTGGGGCTGCATCTCTAGCAATCAAAAAGGGTGGTACCCCTATCACTGGTTTGCCCAACGAATGCCCTTGGATTCAACCGACGACAGAGAAATCAGCTACTTGAGAGGTGTTTACATTCATCCCGGATGCAAGCGAACGCTGCATCATTATACCGCCACATGATTAGTATCATTGTGGATTCTAACTTATTTACATAATAATTTTGAATTTATCTTTAGATAGATGTCTATGTATTTCATTTATACCGCTATACCACAATATATATATTTATAGACAAACAACAATAATCTTGTAGCAGTCCAAATTAGATCTTGGATATCTACTTATGTTTAGATATAAATAAGTTATATAATCTTATATCTACAGTAAACATCTAAAAAAATTTATAAACGTTTAAGACGGCGCCCTATTAAAAAATCTTTATAGCGAAGAACCATACCGTCCTCAACAAATGTATGGCGGAAGAATTTGTTTGCACGTCTACGAAAAATGTGTGAAAATGATCTAGTATTTATTGGCTCTTCAAAAACCAAGGTGTACCCAAATTTTTGTCAGTTCCCGCTCGTGTTTCCACAAAATTTAAACACAAAACTGACATATATACGATTAACAATGTAAAACAATTTATAAATGTTTAAGATGGTGCTTTAATCAAGAATCTAAGTAGCAAATAAGCATACCTTTCTAAACAATAGTATGATGGAATATATGTTTTGCAGATCTAAGAGCAAAGTGTGAAAATGAACCACTATTTTTATTAACGATCCAAAAACCTAGTTTCACCCTAATTTTTTAAGTTTCCCGCTCTTGGTTTTGAGAAATCGATCTCACGCGGTGAGATCTTTATTTATTACAACATTTAATGACTATCAAATCCTTTCACTTCGCCTTACGTCATCCTCATGCCAGGTAGCTTCTCATCAGATTTTGTTCCCCCCCCCCCCCCCTCATTTATGGTTACTCATACGCGCATGGTCGATGACACATACTGTAATTTTGACTACAAATATTTTCGATGGATACCGTATGTCGATTCTTCTACCTAAATGTGTCATTGCCTATTTTTTTTTTTTTTATAATGTTTTTCCTGATTTTTTTCATGTACCAAATTGACCCTTAAAATATTCTCAATAGAAATGCACTTATAGCCGTTGCTTGGGGACACATTTATATCTAAAGCAACGGCGACATAATACATGTTGATGGTATGATGCATGGAAGGTTGTAGTAGTTTTAGCTTCACTCGCTGCGCATATCATTTATGTTTAACCGAGTGACGTAAATTTCAGGGGAGAATCTATATGATTCAGCCACAAGATTTCGAGTACCTAATTGTAACGATACGGGTCCGGTCCATTTGAATAAGTTTAAATGAATTGATTTGCCTACCTATGTCATCAAAGTGCACTTACCCCGAGAGAACTCCAGAGTTAAGCGTGTTTATGTTGGAGTGGGACTAGGATGGGTGACCTTCCAGGAAGTCTTCTGCAGAACCATGTGAGTAAACCAAAACACGGGGAAAGGCCACGTGGTGATTGCATGGTCAGTAAATAAGTCGGTCGGGCCACCGAGAAAAATAACGCACCGACCGTCGGACAAGGGCGGAGGGCCCACAGCCCGAGAGAGGTGTGGGGCCTCGCTAGGGGCGGGCGGGACGTTACAAGTGGTATCAGAGTCAAACTGGTTCTGTCCCAAGAAACTGTCTTGTGGTTTGGGGGTTAGGGCTCACACCGGCTGGATCAGAATTCGGGGATGAATTTCCGTTTAGTGGGGGATGAATTCCCGTTTCCGGGCCAAGCCCATTTTAATAAGTTTAAATGAATTGATTTGACTACATATGTCATCAAATTGCACTTACCTTTTCCGTTACTTACCCCGAGAGAACTCTAGAGTTAAGTGTGTGCTTATGCTGGAGTAGGACTAGGATGAGTGACCTTCTGGGAAGTCTTCTGCGGAACCGTGTGAGTGAGGTCAAAACACGTGAAATGTCACGTGGTGATTGCAGCGTCAGTAAATAAGTCGGTCGGACCACCAAAAAAAATAACGCAGCGACCGTCAAGGGCATGGGCGCACATAAAGCAAATCATCAACGATATTTCGTGGAACCCTCATATACGAAGACATGTATTCCATAACCACATCTCCATATATGAAGGCTTAACACCCGTTTTCTTTTGGCTTGTACAGGGTTAAGTATGATAATGGCAACACTTTCGAAACTCGGGTTCTTTGACAATGAAGCAAATCAAGTACTCTCCACCGGAAATAGGATTATTTTTGGTGCTCTTTTGAGTAACATCCTAGAAAAGGATGCAGACAGTGAATCTGATATGTGCAGCGAGTGAAGCTAAAACTACTCCAACCTCCCCTGCATCATACCATCAACATGTATTATGTCGCCGTTGCTTTTGTATTTGGCAGGGTTACGGCCAGCTCGAATTGCTCCAGCAGAGAATATAGAGATGTAATCGTCGAGAGACGAGATGCATTCAACATGTATTATGTCGCCGTTGCTTTTGTAAGGATTTGGAAGATGCCCTGCCTTGTAGGAAAAAGCAAGTTACAATAAGTTGGGGCAACGACTTTTGGCACTTAGAACATACTTGGTTTCTTCAACATGTTCCTAAACATATCAGCTTTTAGGTTTTTTTTTGTAAGAAACTTAAAACTTTAAGAAACTGAAAATCTACAAAAGCTGACAGATGCGGTGTTGACTGCAGCTTTACTTCTTCTACCACTCCGGCTGGATCGAACACTCATACACTAATCACTATCTATTTTTAACTTGAATGTTGGAGAAGCACTGAAAATTAAATATGGCACAAGTATCTTTGAAACTGATCAATCTTTTCTCGATTCTTTTTTGCCACTTTCCAGTTCGAGTTTCCGGCCTACGAATCACTCCAACAAAACTATTTTTCCTTTCCGACACATTCAAAGAGAATCTTAAGTTTTTTTGTTTTATAATGAACTTCAAATATATAAGGACCGGTCATACTTCTATCATGTAGCTAAGCTTTACAGATAATCTGTAATATAAATAAATTGACGATAAACTTTGAGAAAAAAAGAAGAAAAAACAAGCTTTTGGAGATACTCACCTAGTTAGTAATGATCCGTTTCGAAACTTGTGATAGAGAAAATGTGCAAAAACGAAAGATACAACAGATCACCATATAATATATAACCATACTTTTTTACTTTATTTTATAGCCGAACAAGATGTTGTTTAAGACTCATTTCATGTACTGAGAGTCTTAAACAAGGGAAGAAGAAGAAGCAAAAAAAAGGATATATAGGCTCAGCGAATGGGAACTTTAATCCAGCCATTGGCGAAAGCAATGGCTAAGATGACGAATGGAGTTGACATACCGAAGATAATAATGTAAGGGAGAGGCGTCTTCATCGGATTCTCCCCTTCTCTTTCTCCAGCGCTTTGCCAATATCTGCAAATTCCATCCATAACCATTTCTTTAATCACTAATATTTATCACATACTTATGAAAAGTCTTGTGCATGCAAGAGTTTTTCTATTGACTAAATAGCAAAACCAGATAAGTTCGATTAAACGTGGTTAGGATTTCCGGTTCGGATATGGATCACTAACACTATTTAGGCCATTTCTAAAACACCATTAGTGTAAGAAAACTGGCTCTGCAATAGAGACTTTGATTTGATTTGTAAGCTATAAAAAAAAATTCTGATTCGTATGATGGTTTGAATTTCTAAACTGTTTCTAGGTATTTTTATGTTGTTGACAAAAATAAATAAATAATAGATTCTGTGATTCTTCATGTCTTCACCAATCACATTATTATTATTATTTTGACTAAATCCAATCACATTATTTTTGCAAAATCATGTTTTAGTTTCTTTTTTTTTTTAATTTTGTTCGAAGAATTTTCTCTGGTTGTTTCAGTAGTTTTCACTCTTTCTTTGATTCCTCGTTGCATAAATTCCAACATAGACCGTTTGAGTCATCCTAGCATTGCACCGGTCGTGTGTGTTGCACCGGTTTCGGTAACCCGGCAGGATATTAAGTATTACTTGTGTGATTGACAAAGAAATCATTTTCATTTTTTTAATGATTCATTAGTTGTGGTTTTTGAAATGGTTTTTTAGTTTTAGTTTTTCCAAAAGTCTATTTTATAGCCATTCAAGATTTTGAAAAAGGTTTTCCCACAAAATAGGAAAACTAGTTTAAGAAAAACCAAAATCCATATCTTTGGGTTTTCTTCTAAAGAAACCATCGACTCTTTCGTTTTTCATTTTAATGTTGTTTTAATTTTTCTAAATAACAATATAATCTTAAAATATAATATTTCTTTTATCAGAAAAATAGAATTATAATTTAGATATCCTTTTTTCTTTTTTCTTTTGGAAAATATCAATCATAAAATTTTAATGCATTTTCAATGTTTTGAAATTAATATAAACATATACCTGTTTTTATCAGGACTTTTGGTGTGTTACCTATAAATACTTTTCAAGTTTTCTTATACAATAAAAGATTTCTTAATTTTATTTTTTTTGCTGATCAAGTTTTGAATAAATATTTTTAGTATTTTTAAACAAATAAACAATTAAAAGGATATATTATACTAAATATAAAACATTTCTTCATAAGTCAAGATTTAAAAAAAAAAATCCAAAACTAAATAAATTACCATTCAAGTTTATTTAAAAAAAAACTAAAATATGCAGAAAAATCAAAAATCAAAAATTCATAAGCCAAAATCCAAAAATTATAAACCAAAAACCAAAATCCAAAACCTACTCAAACATTCATGGCCTCAACAATCCGGCAGTTTTTAAACTAAATTACATTTTTTTGCTTAGTAATTCCGTCATTACATTCTATGGATTTGTTTTTTATATAATTTATTTTTACAATTTCGCCATTTCTTGATAGGAAATTGAAAGGTGAAATGAAAGATAAGTAAACTAACTGTTCTGGTTCTTCCTCTTTGGTTATGAACTTCTTCTTTTCTTTAGGCTTCACTTCTCCATCTCCTCCACCTTAAGCAAGACCAGAGATTAACCAAAAAAATTATCTACAAATCAAAAACCTAAATGGGTAAATTTTTATTCAAAAGAAAAAAGAGTACCTAATTTGGCATGAAGCTTGAATTGTGTAAACCCTGAGGAAGATGGTGGACAGAAGAATTGAGGCAAAGCAAGCAGCGATGAATATGAGGAAGATGATGAGGTTGTGGAATCGTTGGCCTTGTGGCTAAAGGAGGAAGAGATATGAGAAGAAATGTGGATTTTGGCTGCCATTTCCAACAACAATACGTTTTTTTTTTAATTCATAGACTGTTTTATATGGTATATATATACAATTTTTCCTATATATTTAGTTGGAAATATATGTGGTACCACTGGATGACATTTGGAAACTTAAAGAGACATAATCTTATCTTCTTCTTACCTTTAATTTGTGTTCTGCTGTTTTTGTTGGACGTTTTATTTATGGGGAACATTTGAACTGAACCGAATCAATTCAATGTATGACAGAATTTGCAAACTAGGCTTTTTCAAATAATCAAAGTAAAATATAATTGTATTATTAAGTATAAACCATAGTTCTTTGACAGAAAAAAAAACCATAGTTCTAAAGTTAGCCGTTCAATTCTTTTCTTTTTTTATCATATGATTTTTATTGATAAAAATGAATAATTCGAATGTCGACAGTTATCGGCATTTACGAGTCCATAAGCAACTTTAACCAAAAGACATTCATGTAACAAAAAGTATCAATACAGTCTTCTTTAATGATATCCTTGATTTGATGAACTTCCAAATTTACGGCAGGGTAAATATGTGTATAATCTGTTCTTCTCTACTTTTACAACAGCAGTTAATACAGCATGGTCTTCCCGCCGACCTTGAAGCAATTTTTTCTTAATTTTCTAGAAACAAGTTTGTTATTTTATGCAGAGAATCAAATTTTTCATCAAAGTTGTTATATGTTCAACCAAATAACTTTTATAACGCTTAATTTAGATGTAATTAGTAACATGTTTCAGAAACTAGCTTTACAGATACTCTGGTATCTCAAAATGCTTACTTTTCATTGGAATTGAAATAATCAAACCAGTTTGGATCCTAGCAGTACGATATGGTCTCTTTGGTTGGTTCATCTATCCCCACCGCCAGTCAAAAGTAGAGGAGGATGTAGGATGTAACGCTGGAAACAAGTTAATATGAATGTTGATACGAAATCACCAAGAAAGATGCACTCTAAGGAGGTAGATGGATAATCCTTGACTTCAGAGAAAGTGTGTAGTAAGAACCTTAGAATCGTAATGTCATAAAACCCAATACTCTCTTAAAACGCTTCAAAAGAAACAAGACGGTAGAACCTTGACAAGAAGATGGCGTGTAACTCAAACCTTAGGATCACAATGTCCTAAGACCCAAAGTTATCTTAGAACAATAAATACTAATCTTGGCAGTGATGAGTGGCGCACAATTGATGGTGGAAATAACTTGATAAGCCGATTGATCGCTTGGATATACACACCAAGTTATCAAAAAGTTTACAAGGAACAAATGAGAATTACTCTCACAAATAATAAGAAAAGTGTTTGATAAAAATTGGTTGTTTTCCCAAATGAGATTACATAAGTATATAAAGGAAAGAAACTTGAAAAGTCAAGTAATAATTAGACTCCAAAATACTAGAAGAAATAAAGAAGTAAGTTGAATGAGAATTCAACTCTTGAACTTCAAATGTAAGACTCTTGAGCTCTATTTTCGTCACTTCTCTTTGACACAAAATAAAATGATTATTTTGGGTTTTCTTGGACTTGAATTAGATTCAAAATTGGTTGAACTTGATAGTTATCATCACCAATAGATTTATGAATGCTCTCCTTGTCCAGAACTTCACATATCAGCCCGTTAAGTGCATCTTGAAACTTCTTTGATTGTGCTCTTGTCAACGGTCCAGCAGGTACAAGCAATGCATCCTCCTGATCGTCCTTGTTGCCTACTATGATCACATCATCCCCCTACTCTTGAAAAAGATTTGACCTCAAATCTGGTTCATCTGCAACAAAAGGAACTAAGTCGGAAAGGTTAAAACTCGAACTCACATTGTACTTACCATGTAAATCAATCTCGTAGGTATTGTCACTGATTTTTTTTAAGACTTTGAATGGTCCATCGATCCTTGGAATTAGTTTGGACTTTCTTTCAGCTGGAAAGCATTCCTTTCTAAAGTGTACTCAAACAAGATCTCCTACTTCAAAGACCAACTTGCGCCTTCCTTTGTTCGCTTGCTTTTCATACTGCTTTGTCCCTGCTTCAATATTGAGCCATGCTCTCTCATGAATCTGCTTAACAAAATCAGCTTTCTTTTTCCCTTCCATACTAACTCTTTCACTCAAAGGAAAAGAATTAGGTCCAACGAAGTTAGAGGATTGAAACCATAGACAATTTGGAAAGGTGAATACTTGTTAGCAGAATGAACTGAATTAGGTCCAAAGGAATTAGATGATTGAAAAAAACTAGTCCCTACCTTAGACCACAAAGTTTTCCAAAAGTAGCTAAAGAACTTAGTATCCCTATAAGATACAATTCTTCTAGGCATGCCATGCAATCGAACAACCTCTCTTAAGAACAACTCTGCGACAATTGATGCACTACAATAAAACATAAGTTTTAGGAGGGACATATTCGTGGCAAATTCGTCCCAAATCGGAATTCGCTACGAATTTGCGACGAATATTAAATCGTCGGTAATCGATCGTCGCAAACGCAAAATCGTCGGGAATTCGTCGTTAATATTAAGAGTCCCAATATTCATCGTAAAATCGTTGTTAAAATATTCGTTGGGAATTCCTCGTAAACTTGAGAGGGACAATATTCGTTGTAAATTCGTGGCTAATTGGGGAAAAAGAAACGTCGTTAATTCGTGGCAACAACAATTTCGTCGTAAAATCGAAGCAAAAGATTTCGTCCTAAATTCGTGGCAAAAAGAATTTCGTCGTAATTTCCTTGTAAATTATATTTTCTCATTGCGACGAAATAGCGAGGATTAGTATTCAAAAAAAAAAATATAAATTTTAAAATTAAAATTAATTTTTTTTTTGATTTTTAATAAAAATTCAAATAAACTAATCTATGGTAAAATCAATTGTGAGAGATCCGATTCAAATAAACTAGACAAGTCGTTGTGATTCCGGCCGTTGTTCGGTTATAGTTAATAACTAAAATTATCCATTTTTGAAAATAAAAATTATTCAAAAGAACTTTAAGATCCATATCTTTGAGTTTTTGGTGGAAGTAGAGAGAGATCCGAGTAGAGAGAGAGAGGGAGAGAAGTAAGAGAGATTTGGGGTTTGAGATATGTGAGGAAGAAGGGGAAAGCTCATGGGTTATATATATGATTTATATTCGTCGCAAATTCGTTGGTAATTTACGAGGAATTTGCGACGAATCGTGGCGAATTCGTAGTAAATTAAAAATTTAAGAATTTTCATTCCCGCGGGCGGGAATCTATTTGTTCTTCCGTTTTACGACGAATTTGGGAGGGATTCGTCGTAACTTCCTCGTAAATTACCAACGAATTTGCGAGGAACCATCTTACGACGAATTTAGGACGAATTCGGGACATACTCTATACCCTAAACTAATTCAAACCTATTAAATGTCTTACCTTGTTCAATTCGAGAACTAATGTTGACATTTATATGTTTGTAGTATAAGAAAAAAAATAACAAAGATATATAAAACTAACTATTTTGTAACATTTATCTAAAAGTTCATAGTGGTTAAGAACAACTATCGTTCTTACTAAACGTTATCACTCGAATTTATAGAGAACCCACGAATCGTAAGCATTTGGTTTATAATTTTATTAAAATTCAACAAGTATATATTTAAAAAGGTATAACCAAAAAGATTAAACCGAAGTGATCCGAGTTTAGGGTATAGGGTATTGATTTACGACGAATTTGGGAGGAATTTAGGATTTCGTCCCAAATTCGTCGCAAAATTAGCGACGAATTTGGGACGAATTCCTAAATTCCTCCTAAATTCGTCCTAAATCAATACCCAGTTTGGATAGTCTTCACCAAAACTTGCATAACTTCAGCTCGCACCGTTGGATCGACTTAAAACCACTTCCAAATGAAAGCTAACGCAAAGATCTAGTTCGTGTCTAAAATTCAGCTCGATCCATCGGTGAGAAGTGCCTTAAAGAATACCAAAGATATATATAAAACTAACTATTTTGTAACATATATCTAAAAGTTCATAGTGATTAAGAACAACTATCGTTCTTACTAAACGATATCATTCGAATTTATAGAGAACCCACGAATCGTAAGCATATGGTTTTTAGTTTTATTAAAATTCAACAAGTATACTTTTAAAAAGGTATAACCAAAAAGATTAAACCGAAGTGATCCGAGTTTAGGGTATAGGGTATTGATTTACGACGAATTTGGGAGGAATTTAGGATTACGTCCCAAATTCGTCGCAAAATTAGCGACGAATTTGGGACGAATTCCTAAATTCCTCCTAAATTCGTCCTAAATAAATACCAAGTTTGGATAGTATTCACCAAAACTTGCATAACTTCAGATCGCACCGTTGGATCGACTTAAAACCACTTCCAAATGAAAACTAACGCAAAGATCTAGTTAGTGTCCAAAATTCAGCTCGATCCATCGGTGGGAAGTGCCTCAACGAATGACAAACTTCTAGATATGGTATAGGGTATTGATTTAGGACGAATTTGGGACGAATTTTGGATTTCGTCCCAAATTCGTCGCAAAATTAGCGAGGAATTTGGGACGAATTCCTAAATTCGTCCCAAATTCGTCCTAAATCAATACCCGGTTTGGACAGTATTCACGAAAACTAGCATAACTTCAGATCACACAATTGGATCGACTTCAAACCACTTCCAAATGAAAGCTAACTCAAAGAACTTGTTCGCATCCAAAATGCAGCTCGATCCATCGGTGGAAAGTGACATAACGAATGCCAAACATTTATTTTTAAAAAATATTCATAATCATCTATTTATATATTTCTTTTTAATTCTACTATCTTAAATTGATTTTGAAAAACAAGTTGGATTGAAATTCATAATATCATATTGTATTAATTAGTTCAAATTACCAATTATAGCGCTTATTACATCGATATCACTCATTCGAATCATTTTGAGATACATATGTGTCTTCTTCATTGGGTTCATCACTTTCTTCAAACTCATCTGCCTCCTCTTCTTCTTCAGCCCTATTGTCATTTTAGATACATCTGAGTCTTCTTTATCTTTTTCACCTATTTTCCTCTTTAATTCGTCGTTAAATGCTTTCAATTTTATTTCCTCGTTAATTTGACGTTAATTAACAATGAATCTACGAGAAATGTGCGGCAAGTTTATTTCGTTGTTAATTCGTCGGTAATTTACGAGGAATTAACGACGAAATATTATTTCCTCGTTAATTCCTCGTAAATCCGTTCGTATTTACGACGATTTAACAACGATTTTTTTTCCTCCCTAATTCCGACGAATTTATGACGATTTTAGATTTCCTCCTAAATTCATCGTAAATTCAACGTTAATTTACTACGAACTATTTTCCTCGTAAATTTTCGTGGCAAATCTCATGTTTTCTTGTAGTGATGCATCATCAGTTTTATGATATGGGATAAAATGTGCCATCTTAGAGAATCTATCTACAACAACAAATATAGAGTCTCTTCCCTTTCTAGGCCTAGGCAAACCAAGCACAAAATCTATATAAATGTCATTCAAAGGCTCAGTAGGAATAGGTAAAGGACTATACAAACTGTGGGGTTGCACTTTAGACTTCGCTTGTTTGCAAGTGACATATCTACCGCAAATTCTTTCCATATCTCTCTTCATATGCGGCCAGTAAAAATTTTCCTGCATCACTCTTAGTGTTTTGGCAACTCCAAAATGTCCCATTAAGCCTCCTCCATGATCTTCTCTGACAAGCAAATCTATCAAAGAACAATTAGGCACACACAAACGATTTTCATGAAACAAAAATCCTTCATGTCTAAAGCATTTTCCAAAAGCAAACTTTTCACAGGATTGAAATACTTCTTTGAATTCATGGTCACTTTCATACAACTCCTTATTGTATTCGAAACCAAGCAGTTTAGCATCAAGACTAGTAAGCAAGACATATTTTCTAGATAATGCATCAACAACTACATTTTCTTTATCTTGTTTGTACCGAATACCTAAGGGAATATCTCGATGAATTCAATCCATCTGGCATATCGTTTGTTCACCTTTTGTTGGCCTTGCAAATGTTTCAACTAATGATCAATGTGGATCACAAACTTTTTTGGACAAAGATAATGCTACCATGTTTCCAATGCTATGACTAAGGCATATAGCTCCTTGTCATAAGTAAGGTAGTTCAAAGTATCTCCTCGAAGATTTTCACTGAAATAAGCGATTATCCTCTTCTCTTGCATAAGCACTGCTCCAATTCATACACCAGATGCATCACACTCAATTTCAAAAGTTTTTAAGAAATCAGGCAATGTCAAAAGTGGTGCATTTGTAAGCTTCCATTTCAGTAGATGAAATGCTTCTTCCGGAGCTTCTCCCCATTTGAATACGACGTCTTTCTTGATTAGCTTAATGAGTGGGGCAGAAATGGTGCTGAAATATTTCACAAAACATCTGTAGAAGCCAGCAAGTCCAAGAAAAATCCTTACTTCTCCAATTGTTTTTGAATTAGGCTAATCTCGAATAGCTCTAACTTTCTCCTCATCAACTTGTATACCATGTGCATTAACAACAAAGCCTAGAAACATAAGATTATCTATGCAAAAGATACATTTCTTCAAATTAGCAAACAACTTTACTTTCCTAAGAACATCTAAAATAGATTTCAAATGCTCAGGATTATCATATAAGTTCTTGCTATAAATCAGAATGTCATCAAAATAAACAACAACAAAAATTACAATGAATGATCTCAAAACATGGTTCATCAATCTCATGAATGTACTAGGTGCATTAGTTAAACCAAAAGGCATTACTAACTGATATGCTCAAATTAGCCCTGAGCTACTCTCTCAAATTAAGTGATCACTGTAGTACTCAGGGGTCGAATTCCACAGAGAATTGAAGTAACTAGACAAATTCTAATTTAGTCTTTAAGCTAAGAGTAATGTAGGAAAGCAGTAAATAGCAAGAAAATAAACAAGGCAAGTCGAATTCTGGTTATAAAATCAAGGAGACAAAGCGCTAGGCGGTGAGGTATCTCAAGAAGATTTAGGTTGAAGGTTTGATTACTATTTATGATTAATTGTTCTAGAACTCGAAACACGAAAAGCAAACAAACCAGCTTTCGCTGCAGATGTTATCAATGTCTAAACCTAGAAAACCAACTTTCGCTGCGAGTTCTAAGACAAAGACATGCATTAATTTCAGGTTCGATATTGTTCACAAAGACCTAAACCAACTGTCGTTGCGAATAGATTTCAATGCTCATCTAAAGATCTGATCGCTAGGTGATTAACTACACTTTCGCATCCGTTTAATTACCTAGGGTTTCGAAATCTAGGTGATCAGTCCTAAGTTTCAGAGTTAAAAACAATCTAAGATGAAGAACAAGCAAATAATCCCAATAGTAAACCAATTCTAGCAACCTATCATCAATCCCTTGAATTCCCCACAACCTAACTATGAAACTACTCAGACATGGATGCAGCAAACATCATAGAATAAGTAATTTGCATAAAAAGGATAGAAGAAAAGATACAAGGGTTCCAAATCTCTCAAGAACAGAGTGCAGATTTATCTCCCTAAAAGCTCTCAAACCTAAACTCTCTCTTTTTCTCTCTCAATTATAAAGTTCTGATGCCTAAACAATGGCTGAAAAACTCTATTTGTAGGCAAAGGCACGAATCTTCAATTCCCTGGAGGATTAGGAAAAGTCTTGATGATTTCCTTTTCTTCAAAATAATGGAAACTTCTCGTCTTTAGAATCGGGAAACTCGGGTGTCGATAGACGCCAAGTGGTGTCGATCGACACCTTGCGCGTAAATCCACTCCTGACTTCATCACTTCGATCTTCAAGCTCCAAAATGTATCCAATTCTCCAGTTTAGCTCTAATTGTACCTGAACCTGCATAGACTCTATATAGACTTGAAAATAGCATTAAGACTCAATAAAAACACTTTTATCAATGGTCCAAAAATGGGTAAAAACCATGATATATCAACTCCCTCAGACTTAGCCTTTGCTTGCCCTCAAGCAAAACATAAACTAAGTATAGAGTCGAGGTTTGAAAACAAAAATATCTAGCTAACCTTCAGAACGCCACATTGAACCAACACTTCTTGAATCCACATACCATAGAGTCAACCTTAGGTACTATTTCAGTGTACTTACCACAAACTTATCAATCTCCCAGTTTGAATCCAGATCCTTTCATTGGTAATATTTTGAACTCTAACACTGGTATTTCCACATAACTTTAGAGATTCTTTTCCCTTCCTTAGTGCCTGAACAAGACATTCTCATGCAGCTCCCCTATTTTCTCTTCCCTTAGTCAACTTCTGCCCATTTTCAGGGTGTTCTAAGATCTTTTCATTGACTTTTCTTTTTCTTATGAAATCTCTGGAAATAGTGCTACTCTCTACTTGTGTTCCTTGTGAGGAGACGTGTTTAAGAGCATCACTAATATTGTTCCTTGTGAGGAGACATGCTCATGACAAAGGCACTATTCCTAGACTTAAACTCTTTTTTTCTTTCTTTTCTCAAGGGAAGATCAAGGAGAGACTGCAATTGACTATCTGTTTAGACTGAAAGGGGGAATCAAGTTCTGCGCATACCTAGTTATTATAAGGGGATCTGAACTCGTCCTGTTAGACTGATTCCACTTGCAGCTTTCTACTTAGTAAAACCTGCAATCAACTGATGTGGCAATGGTCCTTCAAATGTCAATCTCCTATGGTTAGTTCTTCTGAAAGCTAAAAATTTCACTGATTTTGATTCGATAAAACACATTTTTGACTGACTCTTAATAACCAAAATAAAGCAAAATATATCAGTATTTTCCTCCCCCAGACTTGAACAACACTGTCCCCAGTGTTATTAAGCCTGAAGTTGGAAAGAATAAATGAAAAGGAACCATGAAACGAGCAAGGAGAAAGCACTTACCTGTGTTCGCGGGGGGTGTCGATCGACACAGACTAGTGTCGATCGACACTGTGTCTGTAGTCGGATTCTGACTTCCCAAAATCGTAATTGGGGCCAGTCATAGTGTAAATCCGAGTTCTCCAAAGCTTCCACTGTCAGAGTACTCATATAACACGATTAAAAGCACCAATATCTAGTCCAATCTTCATAACTCAACCAAGGTTCCAAATCAAACTGAAAACTGACTCAAAAATGAAAGAAAAATTTACTCAAAACTAACTTACCAGTGGGTTGCCTCCCACTAAGCGCTTTTTTACAGTCATTAGCTCGACTTTGGCAGGTGATCAGGCGATGGGTGCATCAGCCAGAGGCAGTGAATGCCTCTCAGAAGATTGTCTCATCATCCATGGTGGTGTATAGGCAGTAGGTGCATGAGATCTACCAAGAAAGTGAGGAACAACAGCAGGGTGGGACTTCAGTTTGGGTGGGACACTTCGTTTTCCTGCAGAGTCATCAAAAGAAAAACCAAGCCTTCGACGAGAATCTCGTTGCTTGCATAAGTATGAAGCAGCTTTTGAACTTTTAAAGTTCTTATTTACATGATCAGGGGGTTTGGAATTGATTTCAGGAAGTACATACCTTTGATTTCTTCGAGATTTTGGAGTTGTAGGATGTGGAGTTGTCTGTTTGATAACATGTGATGGAGTTGCAGCATTGGAAACAACTTCTGGATTGATCTGCGGAGGGTGTCGATCGACACT
The DNA here is from genome assembly GCA_020283515.1 of Alliaria petiolata. Taxonomy (NCBI): domain Eukaryota; kingdom Viridiplantae; phylum Streptophyta; class Magnoliopsida; order Brassicales; family Brassicaceae; genus Alliaria; species Alliaria petiolata. The sequence goes on along the minus strand of JAHZTW010000006.1, from coordinate 17,441,526 downwards.
AGGTGTGGTGTCGATCGACACCAACTCTGCAACTCGAGTATCTGCACTTTTGCTGCAATTCAGCTCTGAAATCCTTGCCTCTAGCACAAAAACGCCTTCCTCCATTAACTTGTGATTGATTAGACCCCCATCTTCGCCCATGGTCTTGAAGAGATGATCTTTGACATGAGGTTCATGCTAGCCTCTCTGTAATGTCCTTTGACATGAGGTTCATGCTAGCACCAGAATCGCAAAGAGATTGTTCAAACTCAACTCCTCCAATGGAGCATGGAACAACAGACATCCCTGGATCTTCAACCTTAAGCAGCTGCTTTATTGATGGCGGTATATCCTTTGCTTTGTGAAAGAGTTCTTCCATCTCTTCAAAACTTTCTCTGCAATTTTGGAAGAAAGCACACAAGGGATACTTCTCATAAGCTTCATAAAATGACATCTCCTTAGGAATTCTTCACACACTCTTGTTGAAAGCAACTAGCTTCTATGCGCTAATGGGCGGCCTTAGGTGTTTGGGTAGCACAGGATATGGAACCTTAGGCTTGTATACCCTTTCCTCTACAATTTTGGAGGCTTTAGGCGTGTCTGGCGAAATCTGGGAAGGGTGTCGATCGACACCCAGATGGTGTCGATCGACACTAGTCTTTTGTGTCGACGGAGCAGTGTCGATCATACTCGATTTTGGTCTGTCAGAGCTCGAGAAGTCGTGGTTTTCTACTGGTGTCGATCGACACTCTGCAGTGGTGTAGATCGACACCTGCTCTGCAACTGCAACATCTTCTTCTTCAGCTTGAAACTCCATGAATTCTTGAGCATTCAAACCCCTTTTCAGCATTGGTTGAAAGCTTCTTTCACTTTGAATCGCGATGGCATTGACATGGTATCTGGGATTTGTATCAGTTTTCCCAGGAAGAAATCCCTCTTGTCTTCTCACAGATTCTGCAGTTTGAGCCACTTGAGTATCCAATTTCTTGACATGGGTGTTCAGAGATTCGAACTTTCCATTCAAGTCCTGGTACATGGCGTCCATCTTTCCAGTCAGATCTTGATATAAGTTACCAATCTTCCCATTAAAGCTCCCTGTCATCTTCTGTTGTCCTTCTAAAAGTTGTTCCATCATTGCTTTCATACCATCATCTCTAGAAGATTGAGCTGGTGGGTTTTGATAGGAGGAAGACCCATAGTTTCTGGTGTAGTTGGTGCTTTGATAAGGCTTCTGAAACTCGGTCTTTTGAAACTGGGATCTTGGAGATTAACCACCTGAGTTCTGAATTCCAGAGAAAGAGCTTCTCTGGTTGTTTCCATTGTAGAACATGTTCCCCTGTTGATTCCCAAACTTTTGCCCCTGAAAGCCACCTTCATTTACGAAATTGTAGTCTTCCACTTGAACCTCAGCAGTTGGTTCGAAATGCTCCACTTCTGCAGCAAATTGGACTTGTTTCTTCCCCACTAGAAGGTTGTGCATAGACCCTAGCATGGCCTTCATCTCTGCAATTTGTCCTCCATCATTAGCGCCAACTGATGCTTTCCTTTGAAGGTCTGCATTCTTGATACTATTGCTAAATACCAAGTTCTCAATCAGCTTTACTGCTTCTGCTGGGATCTAGTGTTGAAGTTCCCATTGCTCGCAGCATCTAGAGCCATCTGGTACCTCCAGTCTATTCCTCTAAAGAAAATTCCCAGCAGCTGAACATCAGTGAATCCATGATGGGGGCAATCTCTCTGGTATGCCTTGAATCTGATCCAAGAGCCCTTGAATGCTTCAGTAGGTCCTTGAGAAAAGGTAGAAATCTTCATTCGCATCTCCTCGGACCTTGCATCATCAAAGAAGTTGTTGAGGAAGGCGTTTTTGGTCTCCTCCCAAGTGGTCAAAGAACCAGGTTCCAATTGCTTCAGCCAGTACGCAGCATCTCCTCCAAGAGAATAGGGGAAGCGCTTGCAGAAGAGATAATATTCAGTCACTCCATGTGCCTTAATACTAGACGCCAGGTCTTCAAACCTCTCCAGATGATCCATCGGATGCTCATGAGGAAGACCATGAAAAGGATGCTGAGCCACAAGAGTATAGAATGCGGGCTTCAGCTCAAAGTCATTCCTCTGAAAAGTGGGTAGGCGGATTGCAGCTCTATTGGCGTAGAACTCATCTGGCCTGTTGTAGTCGCCAAGGGTGCGCTCATCCTCAACATCATTGACTTGTTCAACGATCACAGCCCCAATGTCATCAAGACGTGCCCCTTCTACATTGCGCCGGTTTCCGTCTCGGTCTCGTAGCAGACCTGCAGCATCTTGCATCAAAACTATAGCGTTTGGCATCTTCGTCTGCGAAGGGTGTCGATCGATGCTGTTGGTGTCGATCGACGCTCTCGCAGATTTTCGGTTCGTACGCTCTAGTTCCGCAAGTGCCTTTAAGTTAAGCAAAGCCAGCTCTGCTTCCTTGTTGCTTCTGGTGGAGCATTTCTGCATACACCTGAAACAAAAGAAAGAAAAGTAGTTAGAAAAATAGTTAGCTAAAACTTAGACAAAAATTCCAAACAAGAAATCTGTCTAGATAGAAATCAATTCCCCGGCAACGGCGACAAAATTTGATATGCTCAAATTAGCCCTGAGCTACTCTCTCAAATTAAGAGATCACTGTAGTACTTAGGGGTCGAATTCCACAGAGAATTGAAGTAACTAGACAAATTCTAATTTAGTCTTTAAGCTAAGAGTAATGTAGGAAAGCAGTAAATAGCAAGAAAATAAACAAAGCAAGTCGAATTCTGTTTTTAAAATCAAGGAGACAAAGCGCTAGGCGGTGAGGTATCTCATGAAGATTTAGGTTGTATGTTTGATTACTCTTTAGGATTAATTGTTCTAGAACTCGAAACACGAAAAGCAAACAAACCAGCTTTCGCTGCAGATGTTATCAATGTCTAAACCTAGAAAACCAACTTTCGCTGCGAGTTCAAAGATAGAAACATGCATTAATTTCAGGTTCGATATTGTTCACAAAGACCTAAACCAACTGTCGTTGCGAATAGATTCAATGCTCATCTAATGATTCAATCGCTAAGTTATTAACAACACTTTCACATCTGTTAAACAACCTAGGATTTCAAAATCTAGGTGATCAATCCTAAAATTCAAAGTGTAAAACAATCAAAGATGAAGAACAAGCAAATAACCCCAACAGAAAATCGATTCTAACAACCTATCATCAATCCCTTGAATTCCCCACAACCTAACTATGAAACTAGTCAGACATGGATGCAGCAAATATCATAGAATAAGTAATTTGCATAAAAAGGATAGAAGAAAAGATACAAGGGTTCCAAATCTCTCAAGAACAGAGTGCAGATTTATCTCCCTAAAAGCTCTCAAACCTAAACTCTCTCTTTTTCTCTCTCAATTATAAAGTTTTGATGCCTAAACAATGACTGAAAAACTCTATTTATAGGCAAAGGCACGAATCTTCAATTCCCTGGAGGATTATAGGAAAAGTCTTGATGATTTCTTTTTCTTCAAAATAATGGAAACTTCTCGTCTTTGGAATCGGGAAACTCGGGTGTCGATCAACGCCAAGTGGTGTCGATCGACACCTTGCGCGTAAATCGACTCCTGACTTCATCACTTCGATCTTCAAGCTCCAAAATGTATCCAATTCTCCAGTTTATCTCTAATTGTACCTGAACCTGCATAGACTCTATATAGACTTGAAAATAGCATTAAGACTCAATAAAAACACTTTTATCATGGTCCAAAAATGGGTAAAAACCATGATATATCACTAACCATTCATACAAATCATGTTTAGTTTTAAACGTTGTTTTTCATTCATCACCCTTATTCATGCGAATTTGATGATGTCCACTTTTAAGATCAATTTTAGAAAACATATAAGAGCCATGCAGTTCATCAAGCATATCATCTAAACGAGAGATAGGGTGGCGATACTTTACCGTGAGGTTGTTGATAGCTCGGCTGTCAACACACATTCTCCAAGTCTCTCCCTTCTTTGGAACAAGCAAGACTGGTACCGCACATGGACTCATGCTTTCTCGGATGTACCCTTTTCCCATAAGATCACTAAATTGCTTTTGAAGCTCTTTGGTCTCCACTGGATTGGTCCTATAAAATGGCCGGTTAGGAAGGGATGCTCCATGTACAAAGTCAATTTGATGTTCTATTTCACGGATTGGAGTTAAGCCGTCTGGATTGTCTTCTGGAAAGACATCATCAAAGTCTTGCAAGAGAGAAACAATACAACTTGGTAGCACCGGTTTAGGGTTAGTAAGATTTAAAGCCTCTTTGTATAGAAGTACAATCATAGACTGATTAGAAAACAAAGATCTCTTAATCTAACAGTTCCTCACATAAAAATGTGAGTGTTTTCTCACGGGTATACTCTCACAGATCTTTTTCTTGCCTTTTCTCAAACTCTCACTCTCATTTTGTTGGATAGTGTTTGGTTCACTCAGAGTGTTTCGCTCTTCTTTCTTGCTCAAATGCTTTTGATCCTGATAGATCTTCAAGGGTTTCATAGGTATAGCTGTATAAGAGTGATATTTGTACCTTTGAATTCAAATGAGTGTATATTGGTGAATCCATCATGTGTAAGCTTGCGGTCAAATTGCCACAGTCTGCCAAAGAGGATATGACCTGCTTCCATTGGCAATATATCACTGAGCACTTCGTCTTCATATTTCCCAATAGACAATGGAACTACTACTTGACCAATCACCTTTATTTCACCACTGTCGTTCAGCCATTGCAACTTGTAAGGATTTGGATGTTTTTTGGTTTTCAAACCATGGTTGTTCACCATAGTAGTACTCACCACATTTGTACAACTTCCTCCATCTATGATAAGGCTGCACACTTTGTTCTGAACATGACATCTTGTGTGAAACAAATTCTCACGATGCTTATTTTCCTCTAATTTGGTTTGCATATTCAAAGCTCTTCTAGCAACCAACAAGTCTCCTTTAGTTGCATATTCTTCATAATCTTCCAAGGAATCATAAAGCACTTCTTCTTCAGTTTCTATTTCTCCATTATCCAAAAAGAACATAGTTCACTTATCTGGACATTCAGTAGCATAGTGTCCCCTGCCTTGACACTTATAGCACTTGACATCACGAATCCTTGTATTGGAAGACTCGTTTTGCCTTTGGTTTCTTGGTTGGTGGTAGGTGATTTGGCATCAAACTTCGGCTTTGGGACTGTTTTTTTTTTCTCTGGAGTAACTAGATCTCATACTAGACGATCCAGCACCATACGAGTTACAAGTTGTACCCCTCCTCTTGAGTTGCTACTCAACCAGAATCGCCTTATGCAATCTTCCAACTCCACATAGTGTTGCATCTCTACTCGATTCTGAATTTCCCTACTCAAACCACATAGAAACCTTGCCATGGTGGCCTCAATAGCGGCTCTTATCATAAGAGTTTACATCTCCTAAATGTAATCCTCTACACTTTGATTTCCTTGAGCAAGCCTTTTGTGTTTTTTATGTAACTCTCGGTGGTAATGAATTGGCACAAAATGCTTCCTCATAATGGTTTTCATCTCAGCCCATGTCTTAATGGGATACTCTCAAATGCGTCTTTTAATTGTAACCATTTGATCCCATCATCTAATAGCATAATCATAGAATTCAATGGTTGTCACTTGTACTCTCTTGATCTCAGTGAGTTCTGACAATCAAAGACAAGTTCTATCTTTTTCTCCCAACCTAGATATGCATCTGGATCGTTTTTCCCTTGAAAAGATGGAATCTTCAACTTAATACCACCTAGGTTGCCATCAGGTTGATCCATCCTCTCTTTAGCATGTCATGGTCTCCTACGACTCTCTCTTGATAAATGACTATCACGGCTGTAATAATCAACTTCTTCATCAGCCTTTGCGTGTCTAGGTTGATCTTCACCTCTTCTATTAGTCAAATGTCGTGGCTGCCTTTGTTGTGCCCTGCTCGCACTTCCTATAGCCTCTCATAGACACCATTCATCTCAATTCTCATCATTCGTTGCATCTCCCCTAAAAATGCTTGCATTTGGAGATTTGGAACCGAGGGTTCTCCTTCTACATTTTTGTTATTGCGAATTTCTCCATCATGAGACATGATTTGTTTCTGCAAAAATAGCGAACACATTAGTAGTAAAGTATCCACACAAGTGTTTCATTCGAAATGGATTTTTCTCAGTGATTCCTCAAGAGTTCTTATAGAACTAGCCAAAAACTTCAGAATGTTTTCTCCAAGCAACCAAAATAGTAATTCAAGCAGACTTATATATCCAGACATGCAGACTCGTAAATTCTACAAAGGCAGACTTGTAACTATTTTTTTTTTTAACTTTTCGTTTTCTCTTTTTGTACGAAACTTTTTTTTCTTAACTTTTTCGTTTTTTTCTCTTAAAAAAAACTGAATACAAAATTAAAACAAAAGAAATGGTAGATAGAAGATGAACATATAGAAGTGATATAATGTGAAGAGATAAAAGATGATCGATAAGAAGATGAAGAGATGAGAAGATTATAGATTGATAACCAAACTTAGAGTGTGCTCTGATACCACTTGATACGAAATCACCCAAGAAAGATGCACTCTAAGAAAGTAGATGGATAATCTTTGACTTCAGAAAAGGCGTGTAGTCAGAATCTTAAAATCACAATGTCCTAAGTCCCAATACTCTCTTAAAACTCTTCAAAAGGAACAAGGCGGTGGAACATTGATAAGAAGATGACTTGTAACTCAAACTTTAGGTTCGCAATGTCCTAAGACTCAAAATTATCTCAGAACGACAACTATTAATCTTGGCAATGAATGGCACACAAGTGATGGTGGAAATCACTTGATAAGCCGATTGGTCGCTTGGATATACACACCAAGTAATCAAAAAGTTCACAAGGAACAAATGAGAATCATTCTCACAAATAATAAGAAAAGTCTTTGATAAAAATTGGTTGTTTTCTCAAATGAGATTACATAAGTTTATAAAGTAAAGAACCTTGAAAAGTTGATATGCTCAAATTTACCCTAGAGCTACTCTCTCAAATTAAGAGACCAGTGCAGTATTTAGGGATTGAATCCACAGGGAATGAGATAGTGACACAACAGATTTCTAAGTTTGAATTAAGCTAAGAGGAAATAATTAAAAGTAAAAGACATTAAGCAATTTAAAAACGGTGTAATTCAGGAGACAAAACGCTAGGTTCAGGAAAATTCTCAAGTGAATCCTAATTTGCAGATCTAGACAGAATGTTAGGATATTATTAAGAACTGTTCTCGAACTCGAAACACAATTATAAAATCAACCAACTCTCGATGCGAAGATTATCTATGTCTAAACCCTAGAATTCCAAATCTCTTTCCAAATCCTATCAATTCAGACAAGCATTAATAACAGGTTCGATTGTTCACAAAATCCCTAAACCAAATCTCTTTGAGAATAAGTATTTTGCTCATCTAACATTAGTTCAGGAAATTAATAATACTCTCGCATCTATTAATTAACCTAAGATCAGATTCTAGGTTGCGAAGCTATAATAAGCATTAATCACAAATCCAGATGAAGAACTCTAGTGATTTTATCCTAACGATTCAATTCGACCTAACAATTCATCAATCACCTTTGAAAAACCCTAAACCTAACAAGCAAACTACTCATACATGATCAATGAAACATAAGTCATTATTTGAATAGAAAGCATAAAAGAAATCAATAGAAGAAAATAAAAGAGTTCCAAATCTGCTCTAAAGGAGTCTGATTTTTCTCTCCAAAAACTCTCTACAAATCTCTCTCTAAAACAATGTGTGTAGCCTAAACAATAGCTGAAAAACTATATTTATAGGTTAAAACACGAGCTGTGGCACTTTTGGAAATAAGAAAAACTTTTTGGGAAATTTCATTTTCTTCAAAACTTGTAAAAGTCGCGTTTTCTTATGAAAATATTTGGTGTCGATCGACACCATGAACAGTGTTGATTGACACTGTTCATCCGACAGCAATCCGACTTCATCTTTTCAACAACTTCATCTTTTCAACAACTTCTTCCACAAGGCTCCAAAATCTCCAATTATGCTCAAAACATAACTGAACCTGGAAAGACTATAATATGACTCTAAAAAGACCAAAAGACTCTATAAATAAGACTTATATCATGGTCAAAAACCTGTAAAAACCATGATATATCAACTCCCCCAGACTTAGCTTTTGCTTGCCCTCAAGCAAAACAGAAACCAAGTATAGAGTCGAGGTTTGAAAACCGAAATATCCAGCTAACCTTCAGAACGCCACGACGAACCAACACTCTTGAATCCACATACCATAGAGCCAACCTTAGGTAGTATTTCAGTATACTTACCACAAGTTTAGCAATCTCCCAAATCAAGTTCAAATCCCTTTTGCTTTCAAAATTTCGAACTTAAACAACAGTATTGACCAAAGGACTTACAGATTCATTCCCTTCCTTAGCGCCTGGACAAGACATTCCTTCTACAGCTCTCCTATTTTCTCTTCCCTTAGTCAACTGTTACCCATTTTCAGGGTGTTCTAAGATCTTTTCATTGACTTTTCTTATTCTTTTGAAGTTTTGGAATAGTGCTACTCTTACTTGTGTTCCTTGTGAGGAGACAGGTTCATGAGCTCTCACTAATATTGTTCCTTGTGAGGAGACAGGCTCATGAGGATCTTTGCACTTTCCTTAACTTATACTCTTGTTCTTTTTCATTTCTAAAGGGAAGATCAAGGAGAGACTGTAGTGTTCTTATCTTGCCAGTGCTGAAAGAGGAATCAAGTCCAATGAATACCAAGTTCTACGCAGGAATCTGAACTCTCTTTGTTAGACTGATCCACTTGCAGCTTTCTACTTAGTAAAACCTCCAATCAACTGTTATGGTAATAGTTCTTCAAGTGTCAATCTTATGTGGTTAGTTCTTCTGAAAACTGAAAATTTAACTGATTTTGACTCAATAAAACAAAGTTTTTGACTGACTCAAATGACTCTCAAAACAAAAGACAAAGTCAGTAATCACCTCCCCCAGACTTAAACAACATTGTCCCCAGTGTTATCAAGCCCGAAGATGGCTAAAAGAAAGATAAGAAACAACATAAAAGACCAAATAGAAGACTTACATTTGTCTGCGCGTGGTGTCGATCGAAACTATAGTGGTGTTGATCGACACTGATCTGAGTCGAGTCCAATGTCGCCTTTTTTCAACTGACTGAAACTTAGGACTTATAAAACTAAGACGAAATATAAAGAAAAACGTACCTAACAGTAGGTTGCCTCCCACTCAGCGCTTGTTTTCAGTCATTAGCTTGACTGTGTCGGGGTTCAGACGTCTGGTGGATCAGAGGGTGACATCGAATGCTTCCCAGACAAATGTCTCCTCATCCATGGTGGTGTATAGGCAGTAGGTACATGAAAGCGACCAAGGAAATGAGGAACAACACCAGGGTGGGACTTGAGTTCGGGTGGGACACTTCGTTTTCCTGCAGAATCATCAAAAGAAACACCACGCCCTCTACGAGAATCTCGTGGCTTGCATAAGTGTGAAACACCTTTTGAACCTTTTAAATTTTTATTGAGATGATCAGGAGGTTTGGAAGTGATCCTAGGAAGTACATACCTTTGCTTTCTTCGAGGTTTATGGGCAGAAGGATGTGGAGTCGTCTGTTTGACAACATGTGATGGAATTGCAGCATTGCAAACAGCTTCTGTTGTGATCCGCGAAGGGTGTCGATCGACACTAGGAGTGGTGTCGATCGACACCAACTCTGCAGCTCGAATCTCTGCACTTTTTCTGCAATTCAGCTCCGCAATCCTTGTTTCCATGATGAAAACGTCTTCCTCCATTAACTTGGCATTGATTAGACCCTCATCTTCGCCCATAGTCCTGAAGAGATGATTGTTTCCACTCCAATCTTCTAGCTCCACAGCTTTCTCAAAATTCTCAGCCAATGCTTCTTGAACAACTAGCTTGTTTACTTGCTCTTTAAAATCCAGCTTCTTGACATTCCCAGCAGTAGTGTCATCTGAATGTTCCATAATTGGATCTTGATCCATGGAAATCTCTGCTGACAAAGATTGACCATCGATGGTGGAAGGTCCCCTTAACTTGTCTATGTCAAAATTCATGACAACGTCACCCAAGTCAAGCTCTATTTTCCCTTTTCTCACATCAATGATGGCACCAGCTGAAGCCAAAAATGATCTTCCCAAAATAAGAGGGTCTGCAGGTTCTTCATCATATTTCAAAACCACAAAGTCTGTGGGAATCATGCAGCCTTCAATCTTCAAGGGAACATCTTCTAGGACACTTTCTGGGATTCTTTTTGATCGATCAGCTAGGACAAGAGAGATTCTGGTTGGCTGGAAATCAGTCATTCCAAGTCGAACAGCAACTGAGTATGGTATCAAGTTGATACTCTGCAACTGCAGCATCTTCTTCTTCAAGCTCCTCGAACTTCTCAAGATCCGCGAAATTCTCTGCACTTCCTACCATGATAGCATTGACATGATGTCTGGGAGTTGTATCAGTCTTTCCAGGAAGAAACCCATCTTATCTCTTCAAGGCTCCAGCAGTTTGAGCAACTTGAACATCCAATTTCTTCATATGAGAGTTCAAGCAATTGATCTTCCCATTCAAGTCTTGGTAAAGTGAATCAATCTTCCCATTGAAATCCACTGTCATCTTCTGCTGTCCCTCCAGAATTTGCTCTTGCATAGATTCCATCTTATTGTCTTGTGTAGGAGGCTTTTGGTAAGACGAAGAACCATAAGTTCTCTGGAAGTTGTTGTTCTGAAAAGGCTTTTGGTAAGAGGAACCATAGCCTTGCTGATTGTTGAACCTCTGTCCTTGAAAACAAGCACCATTGATGTAGTTGACTTCTTCTTGCTCTGGCTCAAAGGTCTCCACTTCTGCAGCAAATTGAACTTGCCTCTTTCCCACCAAAATGTTGTGTACGCTGTCCAGCTTCCTGTTAACCTCAGCTATTTGGCTTCCTCCATTTATACCAGCATGTTGTTTTCTCTCAAAGTCTGCATTCTTGGTGCTGTTGCAAGAGGCCAAATTCTCTATAAGCACCATCGCATCATCTGGATATCTGGTGTTGAAGTTGCCATTGCTTGCAGCGTCTAAGGCCATCTGGTACCTCCAATCGATCCCTCGGTAGAAGATTCTAGTAAGCTGCGGCTCGCTGAAACCATGATGTGGGCAATCCCTTTGGTAAGCTCAGAACCTCACCCAAGAAGCCTTGAATGCTTCAGTAGGTCCTTGGGAAAATGTAGTGATCTTTGTCCTCAGCTCTTCGGATCTTGCATCATCAAAGAAGTTGCATAAGAATGCATTCTTTGTTTCCTCCCAAGTGGTCAAGGATTCTGGATCCAACTGCTTCAGCCAGTATGATGCATCTCCAGCAAGCGAGTAAGGGAAAAGCTTGCAGAAAAGATAATCATAGGACACTCCATTAGCCTTAATGCTTGATGCCAAGTCCTCGAATCTTTCAATGTGATCCATAGGATGTTCATTGGGAAGACCATAGAAAGGATACTGAGCCACTAAAGTGTAGTAAGCAGGCTTCAGCTCGAAGTCATTCCTCTGGAATGCAGGAGGACGGATTGCAGCTCTATTAGCATAGAATTGGTCTGGTCTGATGTAATCGCCAAGCGTTCTTCCACGTCCAGCTTCTGCAGCTTGTATTGCTTGCTCAATGATAACAACTCCATTATCATCAAGTCTCTGTCCTCTAGCGTTCCTTCTGTTGCCTTCTCCGTCGAACAGGTTGCCTTCTGCGTCGCGTATCAAAACCACATGCTTAGCCATTGTTGTCTGCGGAGGGTGTCGATCGATGCTAGTACTGGTATCGATCGACACTCGTGCAGATTTTCGGTTCGTACGCTCCAAACGACCGAGCTCCTGGTTCCGTGCGACTAGTTCCTTTTCCTTGTGACTTCTGGTACTGGTCATGCACCTGAAACCAAAGATAAGAAACTAAATTAGTAACCAAAATAAAAAAATAAAAACCTAGACAAAATTCTAATACTAGAAATCTGTAGGTAACTAATCTCCTTCCCCGGCAACGGCGCCAAAATTTGATAGGCTCTCAAATTTACCCTGGAGCCACTCTCTCAAATTAAGAGATCACTATAGTATTTAGGGATTGAATCCACAGGGAAGGGATAGTCACAAAACGAACTTCTAATTTCTAATTAAGCTAAAAAGAAGTAATTAAAAGTAAAGACAGCATGTAAATAAAAACGATGTAAATTCAGGAGACGAAACGCTAGGTTCAGGGAAATTCTCAGGTGATCTAAATTTCAGGTCTAGACAGAATGTTAGGAATAATGAAGATCCGTTCTTGAACTCGAAACACAATTATAAAATCAACCAACTCTCGCTGCGAAGATTATCTATGTCTAAACCCTAGAATTCCAAATCTCTTTGCAAATTCTAACAATTCAAACAAGCATTAAAGTTCAGGTTCGATTGTTCCCAAAATTCCTAAACCAAATCTCTTTGCGAATAGGTAGTTTGCTCATCTAACACTAGTTCAGGCAATTAATAATACTCTCGCATCTATTAATTAACCTAAGATCAGATTCTAGGTCATGAAGCTAGAATAAGCATTAAACACAAATCCAGATGAAGAACTCTAATGATTTTATCCTAACAATT
>JAHZTW010000006.1:17368658-17420327 GCA_020283515.1 Alliaria petiolata | reverse complement strand
ACAAATCAGCAACTTGACTTGCATCATCCGTCTTGTGGCAAGGAATAAAATGTGCCATCTTACTGAACCGATCGACCACAACCATGATAGAATCCTTTCCTCTCTGAGTTCTTGGCAATCCCACAATGAAATCCATACTTACATCATCCCAAGGCTGTGTAGGAACAGGCAAAGGAGTGTAAAGTCCGGGTTGGAAATGACTTTTCATCCTTTGACAAGTTGCACACCTCTCCACTATAGTATGAACGTCTCTGCTCATCTTAGGCCAAAAGAAATGCTCCTGCAGCATATCGAACGTCTTATTGATCCCAAAATGTCTAGAAAGACCTCCACCATGAGCCTCACGAATCAAAAACTCCCTTATAGAACTCTTAGGAACACATAGCTTGTTTCATTTTAAAAGAAACCCATCCTGCAGCTGGTACTGATTTACAACGCCTTTCTTGCACTCATTATAGACTTGCGTGAAGTCTAAATCTCCATGATACAGTTCTTTCATAATCTCAAATCCCATAATTCTTGAATCAAGAATGGAGATTAAAGCATACCTCCTTGAGAGTGCATCAGCCACCACATTGATTTTTCCAGCTTTGTATTTCGACACAAATGAGAAAGATTGTAAAAACTCCACCCATTTAGCATGTCTACTGTTGAGCTTGTGCTGATTGTTTATGTACTTCAACGCCTTATGATCAGAATGAAGAACAAACTGCCATGGCCGCAAATAATGTTCCCAATGATCAAGAGCTCTCACAATCGCATAAAACTCTTTATCATAAGTTGAGTAGTTCTTTCTAGCTCCAGTGAGCTTCTCACTGAAATAAGCAATAGGACGTTGCTCCTGTACAAGAACAGCTCATATTCCCACACCACTTGCATCACACTCAACTTCAAACACTTGCTTAAAATCAGGAAGCGCCAAAACAGGTACTTCACACAGCTTCTGCTTCACGATTTCAAAAGCTTTTTGTGCAGCCATACTCCAATCAAACTTATCCTTCTTCATGCACTCGGTATTTGGAGCCATGATAGTACTGAAATTATGTACAAACCGTCTATAAAAAGAAGCAAGACCATGAAAGCTTCTTACATCATATTGTGTAGTTGGAACTGGCCAACCTCTCTTAGCTTCCACTTTACTTTCATCCACTGAAATTCCTTCCCCAGATACGGTATATCCAAGAAACACAACACTAGAAGTGAAGAATGAACACTTCTCAGGCTTGGCATAGAGTTGGTTTCTGCGTAATACTTCAAAGACTTCTTTTAGTTGTTGTGAATGATCTGCCTCGTTCTTGCTATACACCAGAATATCATCAAAGTAAACAACCACAAACTTTCCAATAAAGTTTCGTAGTACCTGATTCATCAGCCTCATGAAAGTACTGGGAGCATTAGATAAGCCAAACGGCATGACCAACCACTCAAACAAACCACCCTTTGTCTTGAATGCTGTTTTCCATTCATCCCCTTCTTTCATTCTGATTTGATGATATCCACTCCTCAGATCAATCTTCGAAAACACCTTTGATCCATTAAGCTCATCCAGCATGTCATCTAATCGTGGTATAGGATAACGATACTTGATAGTAATCTTGTTTATAGCTCGGCTATCCACACACATCCTCATCCAGCCATCTTTCTTTGAAACAAGTAGAGCTGTAACAGAACAAGGACTCATGCTCTCTCTCACATAACCCCTTGCAATAAGCTCTTCTACTTGCCTCTGCAACTCCTTAGCTTCTTCTGGATTACATCTATACGCTGGACGATTTGGTAGAGGTGCACCAGGTAACAAATTAATTTGATGCTTAATACCTCTAATAGGATGTAGTCCAAGTGGTAAATCATCAGGAAACACATCACTGTAATTTCTCAGTAGCTTCAGTAACAATGGATGTGTACTCATCTTTCCAGCTCCATCATTCTTCTCGACCACCAGTAGTGCAAAAACCTCTTTCCCCTCATCAAGCTTCCTCACAACACGTGATTCTCCCAAGAAAAGACTTTCCCTGCAGCTCTTTTCTTTCAATTGCTCTGTTTTGTGCAACAGAGTAGGAACTAATGGTGCCAACGTGATATGCGTCTTATCCTTATGAAAAGAATAAGTGTTCCTGTATCCATCATGTATAGCTCTCCTATCAAACTCCCAAGGCCTCCCAAGCAATAGATGACACGCATCCATTGGAATAACATCACAGAGAACCTCATCTTGATAGTTCTTCCCAACAGAGAATGAAATCAGAACTTGCTTAGATACCTGCAGCTTCCTGCCATCATTAAACCACTTCAGCTTGTATGGTTGCTTATGCTTCACAGTAGGAAAACTCAGCTTCTCCACAAGTGTACTAGACGCCACATTAGTGCAACTCTCACTGTTAATAATCAGATTGCATACTTTCCTTTTAATGGTGCAACGAGTCTGAAAGATGTTCTCTCGCTGTGTTTCTTCTACAATAGGAACAGGATGCAAAACCCTCTGAATCACCAACAATTCTCCATCATCATGTTGTTCAGCTATTCCTTCTTCTTCATTTTGAACCTTCTGATCGACTGCAGCTAATTCAAGAGAATCCTGATTCATCTCTTCTTCTATCTCTTGAATCTCATGAATTGCCATAACTCTGCGGTTAGGACACTCAGCTTGAAAATGACCAAATCCTTGACACTTAAAGCACTTCTTCTTCATATTAACTTCTGCAGGTGCTGTTGTAGTCTTTACTTCAATCTTCTTACTACTGCTGCTAGCATCACATTTAAAATTCCCTCTTGGATTCAATGAAGAACCAGAAGTGTAAGTTCTGGTGTAAGGCTTCTTTCCCATCTTAACCTGCTTCTCCACCTTGAAAGCAAGCTTCTTCACCTCATCAAGAGTCCAGTATGTTTCCAACTCTACCTTAGATGCAATCACCTCACACAGACCATGTACAAAACGCACAATAGTCCTCTCTTCAGGTTCCTGAACATCACAACACAACTGTAACAGATCAAACTCCCTTGTATACTCCTCAACAGTGCATTTCTCTTGCTGCAAGTGTGTAAGCTTCAGGTACAAATCTTGCTTGTAGTCATCTGGTAAAAATCTCCTCTTTATAAGTCTCTGTAGCTTCTCCCAAGACCTGACACGAGTCTTGCCTTCTCTAGCACGTCTAGACTTAAGAGTATCCCACCAAAGACTAGCATATCCTTTCAGCCTCAAAGTAGCTACCTTAAACTTCTTCTCATCGTTATAGGTATTATACTCAAACGCCCTCTCCATGGATCTAAACCAATCTAGAAAGTCATCTGGATTCATACCTTGAAAATCAGGAAAATCCACTTTAAATTCTTCGGCACGACGATGCTGCTGCTGTTGTGGACGGTTGTCTCTTCTCCTTTCACCACGTTCTTCACGATCAGAATCAGAACCATGAGAATAACCTCTGCTGATATCACTAGACGCTTCATCTGCTTCAACCCTTCGTCTTCTAGGTTGATCTTGTGCATCTCTTCGATTAACAGCTGATGGGGTCTAAATAGTCGTCCGAGTTTGGAGGATTTCTTTGGGGACTCGTCGAGCTTTTGAATTTGTAGGACCCTAAACTGCAAGTGCACAGCGTGCGTTGTAGTACTTAGGGTGTCGAACCACAGGGAGGAGATCAACTGCAAAACAGAAAATCAGGACAACCAAAGACGCAGAGAATTGGGGGTTTAGGAATGAGTGTCACGAATCTTGCAGAAAATAAAAAGAGCAGTACCACGCCTTATATAGAGAAGGTTGTCAGCCTTTTCTATAACCAACATTATTAATTTATAGAGGATTTGTAAAAAGGAAATCAGGCAAGCAGTGCAGGAAAAGTAAAGTATGGAAGTGCGTAAATCTCGATTTAAAAGCAAGTGGGCGAACACGTTGGGAATCTTCTCGGGAAATCTATGGGGTTCTAACTAGAAATCAAAGCACACAAAAGTTAAGCAAGCGAGACTAGGCGATTTTCTCCAAACTGATTCACTGGTTTTAACAACCTATTTTATCAAACTAGGTCGATCTGCAAACTTCTATTCCATAGGTATACTTTCGTATCCTACGTACTAGACGAACACGCAATAAGATCAGGACGATAAGCATTCAAACATCTTTTAAAGGATGCTCTCTACCCTATTTTGGTCTGGATCTGAGATTCAGGACGTTAGCCGTTCTCAAGACCCTGCGATCAGAATATAGTTCATGACGCTAGACTCATGCAATAAGAACGAATAAGGTGAGACAGAAAATCCTAATCTTCGGCCTAAACAATCGGTTCAACAACAGTTAATGAAATTCCCCATAGATCCCCTTAAAGAACACCCAACGAAAGTAAACTACTCAGACATAAAAGAAGAAGTAGAAAACGTGATTGATGAATGCATAACTTGTATAAATCGATTAAAATAAAAGAGGGTTCAAGAACAAATCAATCTCCCTCAAAGAACAAAGTGGAAACCACGAATCAAAGATTCGCGGCCGCCAAGAGAAGTTTGTAACAAGAGAATTTCGTGATGCTAAGTGGTGATGCCCTAAAAAACCCTAAAGGTCGAGTATATATAGGTCTTCAAGTGCCCTAGGTCGTGGATTAGGTCTTGGCTTGCATAAGACGGCTGCGGGTTTAAGTTGGGCTTCAAATGGGCTCGGGAATCCGTGAGTGGCCTGGCCGCGCGAGCGACTGGCCGTGGCGCGGCCACTGGTCGTCTGGTTTGGCCGTGGCGCGGCCAGCTCGTCCTTCCGGGTGCTTGACGGACCTTCTTGCTTCCTTCATAACTTGAGATCCAACCGTGGGATTGCTCTCAAACCACTTCGAGGTGAAAGACAGCTGATAAGGCTACCTTGTCTCCAAATATGAGCTTGATCTCGTGGTGGGAAGGCCTTCATTTGGTGTTGAACTTCTGTCCTCGGGCACTGTTTCCGGAATTGTCCATTTTGCTCCAAAATATGCGTCTTTTGCTAAGATTACCTGAAAAGAGTCTTGAACAACCAAATACTCGAAATCTAGTGTTTATGCATCAAAACCTTAGTGAAATGCTTATTAAAGCACTCACTTATGATAGTAAAAACGGGTAAAATATGCATGTTATCAACTCCCCCAGACTTAAACCTTTGTTTGTCCTCAAACAAAACAGAAATCTAAGTAAGGAAAAGAGGTTTGAAAACGTGGAAACTCACCAATACTTGGGAACTCATCAAGTCTAGCAATCGACCTGTTGAGCCACATAACTCGGAATTCAGCTTCAAGGCGTTTGGGTCTAGTTACCTTGAGCTTTTCACCCTTCCCGGATACGCTTCATGGTCCCTTTGAGTATTTCGAGCTCCCTCTTGTTGACTCCTTTATTCATTTAGGCGTGCGGTCTCTATCGAGGGAGTATTGGTCGACGAGACATTATACTTTCTCTTCCAAACATCTAGACATAGACATTTCAGACACAACTCTCCTATTTTCTCTTCCCTTAGTCGATTTCTCCCTACTTTTCTAGGGTATCATTTTATTTTTTCTATCGACTTTCTTATTCCATTTTTTTTTTTTTTTTCTTAGCTTGAGAATGATCACTTCTTTGAAGTTTACATGATTGCTGCGAACCGTCATTGTCCTTTAAGGAACTCTGGTTGCCATTCCCAAACTAAAACCTTTCTTTCTATATTTTTTTTTTTTTTTCTATAACAAGGGAAGATCAAGGAGAGGTTGCATTGCATCTACTTAGTCATGCTAGAGTCTAAAAGAGGAGCAAAGTTCGAAGTACCTCAAGCCCCTTGACGAGAAGATTTGATTCATTAGGTGCGGAGTCAACGCAAGATCCTTCGAGTACTCTAGAGATTAGAACTTTCTCCGCTGGAATGATCCACTCGCCGTGTTCAACTTAGTAAACCTTGCTTCTAAATCCGTGAGAATGGTCATTAAGGTTCCTTGTTCAAAGTGACTTGTACCTAGCAAAGTTCATAGTTTCCGACTAAAAGAAAAAAAATTTTTGACTCTATAAAACGACTCGATAAATGATGTAAGTATGCATAAGACTCATCAAATAAAAGCATAATTAGTAATATAAGAAACCCCCCCAGACTTAAATCAAACTGTCCCCAGTTTGTTTAAATCGAGTTGAGGTGAAAAAGATAGGTAAATTCAAGTACAAGCTTGTGAAGACTTACTTGAAAGTGGCGTTGGGTTTGGTATGGGTGGATGGGCGTGTGGTATGATTGAGCTAAGGACTTGATCATTATCCTTATGTCCCTGCTTAGAATCGATTTGATTGAACAAAAGAAATCGAAAACTTAGCTCGAAAGGAAATGTGTTGCGCGGTTGAGCTTCCTTGCTTCGGATGGTGGTGGTGGGCGTGTGTGGGTGATGGATGAGGATGGTGATAGGCGTTTGGTGGTGATGATTGGCTCGCCTTTGATGTGAAGAACAGGTACTCCGGTTGTTGAGTACTCGTCTTGGTTCCTTGACCTTTGATAACACCGTGAATGAGAGATGGAAAATCTTCCGTCCTTGCGTCTTGAAGATTGCGTCACCTCAGAAACTTGACTTGAAGTTTGGGTCTATGCTGGCCTATCCAGTGATCTGTTCGGGATCCCGGAAGACAGGTGTTGCTAGTATGAACTTCAATGCCATATGAAATCCTTACTTGGCTTCGGTAAAGGTCTTGGTCGCGGAAGAGAGAAGCTAGTCTTCGGGAACTTTCCTCTTCGCGGTTTGGTGAAGGAAGTTGCATCTTCTTCCTTCTGGAGCTTGCACTGCGGTTTTCATCCTCTGGAACCGTGGTGTTCTTCTTCGTCTTCGTGGATACAGGTCCGTTGAACGTGCTGGAAGAAGTGAGTAGAGAGATGGGTCATTGGCTTAACTTATCTTGGATGGAGTCTTGTCTTGTCTCGCCATCTTTGATGCAACAGCAATTCTGTTTGAAGTTTCCGCGGCAAGTTGCTGTTGTGGAAGTTGGTCTTGCGGTCTTCAGGGCGTGTTAAGGCCATTGAATCAAGGAAGATGCTTGAAAGGCTTGACACAGGTTGAAGGAGGTCCGGTTTGGTGAGGTTTGGTGAAAGGCTTGACAAAGTGTCGCAGACGAAGGCGTCTTGCCTCCGCGCCATCGTGGCTCGTGGCGCGGCCAGGCTCCTTCTGGCCGGCCCACGGGCGGTTCGTCGCCTGGTGAGTGTTCTTCGAAGCTCCTTCTTCATATTTTTGATCTTTTTGGGTTTTTCTCATTTTTTTGTGCTTTTGGGGTTTATGAAAATGCTGTAAACTAAGAAGAAACCAAAACTAAAAATTAGTATGGTTAAAGAGATGAGAAAGAGAATACCTAAAATAGGTTGCCTCCCATTGAGCCGCTCTTGTTTAGAGTCTTTTAGCTAGACTTTGGTGGAGGTTTTAGATGTGAACAACTCCAACTAAAGGATTCGTGGCTCCTTTAGCTTCTCGGCACTCCGCACTTGTTGGCTTGGGACACCTTCTATTCAGCGTTTGATAATACTCATCGTTGTCTCGAAGAACAAATGCATCGTTCAACTTCTTTCTCTTAAGATGTTCGCCTTTCTCCTCTCGGTTCGGATGGGTGATGAGCTCGGCCTTTGGAGAGGATTTGGGTGACCTTCTAAGATTCCCCTCAGCTTCATGTATGTCATCATCACGTCTCTTATGAGGAAAAGTCGAACCTGGATCATATGGGATCTCTTTGCGCTTCGTACTTCTCTGTTTGGCGCTTCCCTTGTGCGTGCTGAATGGATTTTCTTGAAGGACGTTTTGGACATCCTTTGTACTTCCTCCAGGGTTTAAAGTTGGTTCACTTCCACTTCCTAAGGTCGTGGAATGAGTGCTCCTTGTGAGAGTTGCTGGACAGGAAGTTCTCTCGCTGCTTTTGGAGAAGCTCGCCTGTCGATTCAGCTTGTCAATCAAAGCTCGAACAGGTGTAGCGAATGAAAAACCAAGGAACAATAAGTGATTTGTATTCCTCTTTTTCCCCTTTGTATGAAAGACAGTAGGCACGAAACCATTCCCGACTCGAGGCAGCAAGCTTGGCTTGAAACCAAACAGATTTGGCGACGGACGATCCTCATGGTGAACGTGTGTCTTCGAGGCTTGGAAGCTCGAGACTCTTATGGCTTCTGCAATGGTCTTACTCAAGTGGTTGACATCAAATCCTCGGTAAAAGATACCGATAAGCTGCGGCTTGCTGAATCCATGATGTGGACAGTTCCTCTGGTAAGATCTGAACCTCACCCAAGAAGATTTGAATGCTTCAGTGGGTCCTTGAGAGAATGTAGTGATCTTCATCCTCAGCTCCTCGGATCTCGCATCATCAAAGAAATTGCAAAGGAATGCATTCTTTGTATCTTCCCATGTAGTCAAGGATCCTGGTGGCAGCTGCTTCAGCCAGTATGATGCATCTCCAGCAAGCGAGTAAGGGAAAAGCTTGCAGAAGAGATAATCATATGTAACTCCATTAGCCTTCATGCTTGAGGCTAAGTCCTCGAATCTCTCAACGTGGTCCATAGGGTGTTCATTAGGAAGACCATGGAAGGGATGCTGAGCCACTAAAGTGTAGTAAGCAGGCTTCAGCTCGAAGTCATTCCTCTGAAATGCAGGAGGACGGATCGCAGCTTTATTAGCATAGAACTGGTCTGGGCGGTTGTACTCGCCTAGTGTTCTTCCACGTCCAGCTTCTGCACCGGCGATTTGTATCGCCGGTTCGACTATGACGGCGCCAGCCTCATCAAGTCTATGTCCTTGGGTGTTCCTTCTGTTTCCCTGTAGGTCAACAAAGTCGCCAGCCTTGTTGCGCATTAGGATCAGTGGTTCTGCCATCTCAGTCTGCGTCTGGTGTCGATCGATACAAGCGGTGTCGGTCGACACTAAGGTATGGTGTCGATCGATGCTCTCTGTGTCGATCGACGCTCGAGCAGATGCTCGGTTTGTGCGTTCGAGATGACCGAGCTCATGGTTCAATGGGACTAGTTCCTCTTCCTTGTTGCTTCTGGTACTGGGCATGCATCTGAAACCAAAGATGAGAAACTAAATCAGTAACAAAAACAAAAATAAAAACCTAGACAAAATCCTAATACTAGAAATCCGTAGGCAACTAATCTCCTTCCAACGGCGCCAAAATTTGATATGGGTCAAATTTACCCTAAGCAACTCTCTCAAATTAAGAGATCAGTTGTAGTACTTAGGGATCGAATCCACAGAGAAGGGATAGTCACACAGCAGTTTTCTAATTTCGAATTAAGCTAAGAAACAATATGGAATTAAAAGACAGAGAGCAATTAAACGATTTAGATTCAGGAGACGAAACGCTAGGTTCAGGGAAATTCTCAGGTGATCCAAATTGCAGGTCTAGACAGCATGTTAGGAATAATGAAGATCCGTTCTCGAACTCAAAGCACAACAATAAAATCAACCAACTCTCGCTGCAAAGACTTTCTATGTCTAAACCCTAGAATCCTATCAATTCAGACAAGCATTAAAGTTCAGGTTCAATTGTTCACAAAATCCTAAACCAAATCTCTTTGTGAATAGGTATTTTGCTCATCTAACATTAGTTCAGGCAATCAATAATACTCTCGCATCTATTAATCAACTTAAGATCAGATTCTAGGTCGCGAAGCTAGAATAAGCATTACACACAAATCCAGATGAAGAACTCTAATGATTTTATCCTAACAATTTAATTCGACCTAACAATTCATTAATCACCTTTGAAAAACCCTAAACCTAACAAGCAAACTACTCAGACATGATCAATGAAACAGAAATCATAACTTGAATAGAAAGCATAAAAGAAATCAATAGAATAAATAAAGGGAGTTCCAAATTTGCTCAAAGGAGACAAATTCTTCTCTCCAAAAACTATCTATAAATCTCTCTCTAAAATAATTCGTGGCCTAAACAATGGCTGAAAAACTATATTTATAGAAAAGGATTTTCGTTCATGGGCAATCTTGTAATTCTTCAAAGCTTGAGTGATTTTCTTTTTCTGATGGAATTGGGAAACTTTGGCCGTCCTTCCTTGGTGTCGATCGACACCCTGTGCGTAATTCCACTCTTCTGACTTCATCACTTCGCAGCTTCTTGCAGAATGCTCCAAAAAGCTTCAGAATCTCCAATTATGCTCCAAACGTAGTCCAACCTATAAAGACTCAGAAAGGACTCGAAAACTAACAAAAGACTCTATAAAAACACTTATATCATGGTCCAAAAGTGGGTAAAAACCATGATATATCATGAACACGTCGAACCATTTTGGCAGGGGTTCGGTTCGACGAACCAGTTCGACGAACACGTCGATCCACGCCTAAAAACAGGTTTGCTTGACTTTTCCTCCTTCCTTTGACCGGTTTAATGTTGACTTCCCCACTTAAATTAAACCGATTTTATGGGATTAAAAACTTCTTCTTCCCCACATCTCTCACTCATTCACGATTTGCTATCATTCACCAAAGAAAAGAACTTGTTTTTCACTTTTCTCTCTCAATACTTCATCAAATCTTGTGATTCCAAGTGCTATAATTTCGAAATTGTGTGTCACTCTTGATCTCTTAGTAGATTTCGGCCATACCTTTGCGTGGAACCAAGGTTTGTCTTCTAATCCTATCTTTTAATCTTCAATTTCCCAATGAGAATGAATTGGAAATTTGGATTGCTAGAAAGGTTTTGAATGGATTGATTGAATTGGGTATAGTTGAATATTTTTATGGGTGATGATTGTTGAAGTTTTTCAAGGAATTACATGGGAAAAGTTTGATTTTTGAACATTTTTTCTATAGGATTTTCAAGGGTTGCGAAAATGTATGTTTATGCCTAATTGATGTTCAAATTTTCAAAATTGATTTCTTTAACCTTGCTTTCCCATGTTGAATAAGTAATTAGGCTAGAATCCTCATGAATTTTTAATTTGTTAACACTTAAAGGATGCTTAATTTGAAAAATTCCTTGTTGATTTCTTTGATTGATAAAAGAGATGATAAAAGAAATTAATTCTTGCTAGCCATTCATTGTCATGGAATTTTGATTCTTGGAACCCCCATAGAGCTTTATGATTACATACTTGTTGCTTTCAAGAATTTTAATTCACAATGTACTCATTCTTTTCCATGATTTTTAAATTTATAGGTGATATGGGGAGAACAAGGAGGGAGGCTAGCAAGAAACAAGGCATGAGGCCTGTGGAGGTGGAAGAAGAAGATCCTGAGGAGAGTCCCCCGGTTATAAGGAAGTTGTCTCAAAAGAGAGACATTAGTAGAGAGAAAGCCAAGGAAAGGAGAGCCGAGAGAGCTGCGGCCACAACTCCAACACCCTCAGCAGTGTACAAGTCCCTTATGGAGATGCCTTTCAAGGGAACGAAGAACCCGGATCATGAGTTGCTTGATTAGTTGGGTCTCTTAGAGGATGTAACTGCAATTTTCCGGAATTTTGGGTGTGAGAGATGGTTCAACCAATCATACCCAAGCTACCAAGAGGAGACTTGCCAACTCCTCTCTTCTTTGAAGGTGAGAACTTCGAGTTCAGGGGGTATTGATACAGAAAAAGATGGCTTCGGATTCATCCAATTCCGGGTTCGCAACAAATTTTACAAGATGGGCTTCAAGAAGCTTAGTGAGGTGCTTGGATTTGATGAGGGGAAAGGTGCTGGTTCGCGTTTGGATGTTAGAAAGGCAGAGTTGAAAAAGCTTTGGAAGATGCTTGGTAATGGGAGTTACAAGACCGGGAGAGTCAGGAGCAAGATGATCCGTCACCCCGCGATTCGCTATGCTCACAAGGTGCTAGCTCACACTTTCTTTGCTAAGAAGGAGAACGTGATTATAACTGCTGAAGAGTGGGAGATGCTAGATGTTGGGCTCAAGAGCATCATCCGTTACCTCGATAACTACGAAATGCGAGGTGATGCTACGGGAAATGGTATGGTGCAGATTTGGGTGGCTCATGCGGCAAGTTACTATGGTAGAGCTACAACCAAGAAGAAGGATCGCTGACATCAACTAGCCATTGGGGGCATGAACACTCCTATTCTTGAGGAAGTTGGCGTCAACTTAGGACATCCCTCTGCCGAAAATCAGTACATAGACTCCTCCTACCTCCTTAAGGGTCAGTTTTTGGTGAAGGAAGGAAATGGCTACATGTACAAATTCAATGTGGAAAGACTCAAGGAGGCTACAATCCGACTTCCTTGCATTCACCTCACAAGCCTTAGAGAAAAATCAAACACTGCCTTCACTCCATCCGACGAACATCTAGGCGACATAGAGACCTTCCCGATAGCTCCATGGGACACTGATCATGAGCCTTATCAAGCTCCTCCAGTCTATGGTAGTGATAGGTACAACTTTGAGCCTTATGAAGGAGCTAACCAAGGAGAGCCCTCTAGACAAGCTCACCAACACATCAAGCTTCTCCAAAGATGGAACAGATGGCAAGATAAGACCATTAGGAAGCTGGTGAAGACTGTCAAGGAGATGAAGAGGCAAATCAAGGACCTCACGACCAAGGGAAACAAGGCTCCCTCCTCAAGACATCAAGAAGAGCAGCATGAGGATCAAGAAGGGGACAGCCATATGGTGGAGAGGCGCCACTCTTTTCAAGGAACCCCAAGTGCACAAAGCCATGAGGATGAGCCACGCCCCTCCTCCTATGAGACAAGGAGGCGTGGGAAGAGAGTCATGCGATCCCCCACTCCTCAATCAAGCAATCCATCATACTCCATGGATTCATACTCCTCCTCCTCCATACCTTTTTGATCAAGGTACCACTCTAAAACCATTGTAAATACCACTTAGTTTTTATTTTTATTTTTGTATTTTGAAATCTTCTCCAAGCTTGGATTACACAAGAGACTGTGTAATTTAAGTTTGGGGGAGTATGGTATTTGACTTTGTGTTTTGTGATCTTATTTTTCTTTAGCATGCATATTTGAGTCTCATCTAAGGCATAGAAAAACCAAAAAAAAAAATGAAAAAATTTTCAAAAAAAAAAATATCATTTAGTTTGCATTTGAACTTGTTAACATTTTAGGATTGAGTCTAGAATTTTTCTCATTTAGGTTGTTTGCATATGCATTGGGAGCAATGATGAGCCTATCCTTGTAGATTTTTAACTCTTGTAATCAATTCAATACCCTAGTTAGTAGTTCTTTAATGCTTGTGAATGAATTTGAAAGTAAGGAAGAACCATGCTTGGACCACCTCATTTGTCACTAGTTTTTGGTTAAAATATGGTCTTGAATTTGAAAGCCAACTCTACTTACTTAAACCGAATTTGGACATTTAATTATCATGCTTGCATTGAAAGTGAATTCATGGATTGAAAATACTTGAGCTTTCTTACTCACTTTGCCACCCTCTTGCTAGCTCAAGTAGAACTCCTACCAAACCTTACCTCCTTTGAAGCCAATTGTTTTTGTGTGACTACTTGTGAGGCCTTTATTTCGATTGAACTTAGCATAAAGTGTTAGGTTTGAAACGACAAGTATAGACTTTCATGTAGATTCTAACCTTGCATTTTGAGGTTAGCTTTAGGCTTAGGATTTGGGGGTTTAATTGGTTGTGATTATGCTTGATGAGTTGTGGAAAAGTTGGGAAGAAAGAGATGATGGTTAAAAGGGTTGGAGGAAGATAAGGGGAAGAATGGTTTGAAATGGAGAGTCTTGGGTTTTAAAAAGGAATAGCTCTAAGTAAATAAAAAGTGCTAGGTGGTCTTAAGAAATCAAAAGAGCCAAAAGGCCAAGTAATGAAAAATATATATATGCAAGGCCACCTAGAAATCAAAAGAAGAGCTAAATTAATAAGTGTAGACTACTCCATTCACCAAAATTGCTAAGTTGAAGAAGTTCCCCCTTAAGGCTTTAAAAAGAGAAAAATGTTCCAAATTCAAAGGGTTTAGCAAGGCACAAAAGCCTTGATGAAAGGGTAGATTCTAGAGGGTTGAGTGAGCTAAAAAAAGAATTGAATGAGAGGGGTGTAGGATCATTGATAGTATTTCGGGTAGATGATAGTCTATCCTTGTATGCATCACTTGTTTCTTACCTTTAGCATTATGCATGTGGTTCAATCCTTTTGAGTGTTACCCTTACTTAAATGCAAAACCGGATGAATTGGGATCATTTTTATCTCAAAACCCAGTCCTTAAACCAAATGAATTCACTAGCCTTGCAATGTCATGATTCATGGTTTTGATCTTAATGAATGTTAAAGAGTTGGTTTGATAGGGAGACTTGTTTTGATTAAATTCTTAGTACACTTGAATGTTGAGATGGGCATGGCTAACTCTTTTGGAGTAGGAAGTATTCACATGCATTCTAGAATTAAGAACTAGGATATTGAGTTGATTATTATTGTTAACTATCTTGGATATTGAGCTCCCACTTTCAAACCTCTCTCCTTAGCTTGTGTTTCATTTGCTTGTGGACAAGCAAAAGGCAAGTTTGGGGGAGTTGATATGTCTATATTTTGCATCATATTTCTCTCCATTTAGTGTAAGTTTGTCATCATTTAGGATCCTTATTTAGCATCATTGTATTGCATTTCGATCATTTAGAGTCTAGGATCTCTTTGCATGTTCTTTTGCATGTTTTGGTGCATTTGGAGTCTTGATCAGGTGAAAAGGACACTATGGAGGCGTGGATGGAGCTGGAGAAGGATTGCATAGCACTTGGAGGAGAAAGGAGTCACCAAGAAGATGAAGGAGAAGATTTCTCGCGCTGGTTCGACGTGTTGGATCGACGAGTACGCCGATCCAAACTTCCAGGGGTTCGGATCGATGAAACGGATCGACGTAGCTCGTCGAACCGCAAGTCCAGGGGTTCGGATCGATGAAACGGATCGACGTAGCTCGTCGAACCGCAAGTCCAGGGGTTCGGATCGATGAAACGGATCGACGTAGCTCGTCGAACCACAAGTCCAGGGGTTCGGATCGATGACACCGATCGACGTAGCTCGTCGAACCGAACCAAGACGTCAAGAAGAAGCCGGACGACCAGAGCTCGGATCGACGACACGGATCGACGTAAGTCGTCGATCCAAATTTCCAGATGTTCGGATCGATGAGTTGGATCGACGAACCTGGTTGATCCGAACACAGACGAATCTTCCTTGTCACTTTTATGGGTCCCTCCTATAAATACTCTTTAGACCTAATTTTTAGAAAGAACTTTTATTCTCTCTAGTCTTGTCATAAACTTTTAGCCTCTTTGAGAGAAAACCTTGTATTTGCTTTAAATCTCTAAGTTTTATGCAATATCTATCTTGAACTTCTTTTAATCTTTTCTCTAATCATGTTTAACCTTTCTCTTATCTTTGATTTGATGGGTTTCACTATGATTAGTGAGTAGTTCTTTAGGAACTTGGGGATGGGTTAGATTTAGGGTTTTCTAATGGTTCAATCTTGCAATCTAGGATAGATTCTTTCATCTCTCTTCTTATTAAGGTGTTCTTAATGCCAAATAGCTAATCTTTTGCTATTTGGATCATAAGCATTTCACACACCCACCAAGTGTTTGATGAAATGCTTGAACCAACTTAATAAGAGATTTACATACCTAGCCTAAAACATCATTAGTTGTCTAGGGTGTTTATCATGCTATTAGACTTGTTATTCATGCTTGCTAATCATTTTAATGCTAAAACATCATTAGTTCATTAGGGTGATTAGTGAAGGGATTAGTGCCACACATCATGGATTAGTCTTTAATTAGTGTTCTAGGCATAGAGATGGCTTGATTAGTTGCTTAAATGATTGCAAGATTGTCCATTTAGTTTCCCAAATCAATGATTCCATCCCTAGGTTTCCTTTTTAGTATTTTATCAATCTTGATTAGTAGTTAATTGCGTCATTAGTGCTTGATTAGTAGTAATTAAGGCTTAGTTTCATATAATTGAACTTGTAGTGTCTTTCTTAGGTTGTGTTTTGTTTTTAATCTTTGCTTGTCACCTTAAATATTTTAATTTAGCTTAGCTTAAACCAAACTTTGCATTCTTATTGAATCATCTCCCAAAATGGATTGATACCTCAAATATTGCAATGATATGAGCAATTGAGGAATTGCTAATAAGACTAAAAAATCTTGTTTCAGCCATCTCCTTATACATGTCCCCAGCTGACTCAGTGATTTTCTTCCTTTCTTTTTCTTTCATTATATTAACAATCGGAACCCACCCCTTTCGAGTCTAACCAGCAATATCGGCCTAGAATATCGGTATCAAGCCGTTTTAGTATCTAAACCACCTAACCTAGTGTTGACTCGAGTTGTGAGCCAACGTCTACATGGGAATCCAACCTTGTCGGCCTAAACCCAACACTTTTTGCCTTAGAAGATTCAAAAATGATGTAAAGGCCTCACATGCTCTCACAAAAGTGTTTATGGCTTTAAACAAAGGTTAAGGTTTTTGAGTGTGGTCTGGTACTTGGACTAGCAAAAGGGTGGTAAAAAGAAAGAAAGTCCAAGTGAAATCTTTGAGTTAACCAACAAACATGAACTAGATAATTAAATTTTCAGTTTTAAAGGTTTAAGTTCATTAGGGAAATGGTTCAAATCGTAATGCATCTAGCTAAGACCGAATTTTACAAGACGAATTCCAAATGTGGTGCTGCCTTAAGCTCGCTCTAATTCAAAATGCACCAAACAAACAAGAACTAAAGCATTGAATTCATGACTTAAAAATGGCTATTTACAAGGATTCATTATACTTTACATCCTATGCGAATGCTATGAATCCTTAATGAATGTATCTAAACTCAATCCTAGGATGGAAATGCAACTACATGATTTGTTTTTGTGGGATAAATTTTCAAAAAAATTTCATTTTTTTTGTGTTTTTCTATGCAATTATATGAATGCATGCTGTCTAATCTAAGTGAAAGCAAGTACTACATACTCCCCCAAACTTAAACCACACAGTCCCTGTGTGATAGAAGAGAGGAAGAATACGATCCTAAAAAAAAAATCAAACAAAGAGAAAATTTTAAAAAAATTCTTATATATAGATGTTTTGGAGTGATACCTCAGGTTTCGGTGTGATGTGAGGACGTGGTGTCCTCATTGGTTGAGAGAGAGGGATTGTCTGATTCCGGTATTGGGGACTGACTTGCGCGTCTCTTCATCGATATGTTCCCCTCTTGGCAAGAATGTCTTTCTGGCTCACTTTGCTCGTGATCCCTTGGCAGAAACGAGAAGGAATGCCTCTCCGGGAGCATTTCGCTGTCTGCTTTCTCAGACTCTTCCTCTTCTTCGCCTTTTGGATCTCCAGGTGACATATCGGCTCCAAGCCGTGGTGACGAGGTCGATCCCTTTAGTTTCGACGTGAGGGTCTTGATTTGGCCTATTAGGCCCTTCACGTGTCTCTTAATCCCCTTTACTGTGGAGACTAGCTTCCTGATCGAGCGATCTTGCCACTTTCAGTATCGTGGAAGAACATTTATCCGATCGCGTTCCGTTTTGAGGGTTCGGCGCATACCACTCGTGATAGGATCGAAGTGGTAACGCTCTGCTCCATAAACTGGGAAACCGTACTCGTCAGTAGGTTCCTCATAGTCTTCTTTATCTGCTTCTTCTTCCTCAACAACTATATCGGCCTCCTCCCGATATTCTTCCTCGTAATCCCCATGGAATTCAGCTCCATAGGGGAAAAGGTGTTTCTCCTGCGGCTCAAAATCCAGATGATGGGGTTCTCTGATTGTGGTTAAGAACGGGTTTGGCAGGAATAGCACGGCTGCACTGTTCGACAGAAAGGGTGAACTGATATCGATGTCCATGCCGAAATGGCTTCCCATGGAACTGGCACATCTTTAGATACGCGATTGTTATCCAACGAATTTCGTGCGTTGGTACCTCTAAATCGACTCCAGCTCCCCTTAAGATTGCAGTTACGATTCCTCCACAGCCTACTTGGGGCATGTCACTCGGTGTGGATATCATCCATGATTTGTAGTGGAGGAGCTCCTTGAGTAAAATTGTGATCAACCCGGTACTCCTCCTGCTTCCCCTCAGCTCAGTCCCATTTCGGGTCTGTTGGATGATTTCTAAAGGTTGGATGCCTTATCCTGGTGCTCTTGTTTACTCCAGGCTTGTACGTGCCCACCCCAATATGCCCCCACAATGCTTCCAGCTCCTCCCTTTCAATATTGAGGGTCATCTCGCGCATATCACTTTGGTTGAATCCAAATATCGACTCGACATCCTGAAATGACATTCGGTGTGTCTCGTTTCCATACTTGAAACGGATGTAGCCATCTCCATCTTCCTCTGGAGTCTCCTCTCCAAAGGTGTAGAACGTTACTTCCAGTGATGCAAGGAACTGAAAGGTTGCCTCGTCGTGAGATGCATTGGTATTCTCCATGAAGCGCTTCAGACCCATCGCTTTGAAGAGGATCTGGCAGTCTTCGTAGATGCCCAGCTTGATCATAGTTTCCTCGTGATGGTAGCGTGTGGCCTTAAATTCCATTCGCCTGAATGCTGCACGCATTTCGGCTAGTGTGGGTCGGGAACTCGTGCTTCTTCTTCCCAATGCACGTGTGGGTGATCGAACTGTAACAGCTCGGCTGGAACTCCCTATAGGTCTTTTTCCATTTCTCTTCTCCGATTGGTAGTCTATCGATCTTCCAAGGACAGCTCCACTTCTTGTAGCTTCCACCATTGTACCTATCAATAAAAACACTCGAATGCGTGTAAGTACAAGGAAAACTAACTACATTAGTAGATCTCTTCCATGCACGTTTAAACTTAAGCATCTCTATTCATGACTAGAGAGAGACTAAAGCAAACACATTATATTTCTACATTAGACCAAGATAAACCTAAATAGTTAAGGGAAACGATTTTTCCTTTAAGCGGTTCTTCACGGATTCAAGTGTTTAAACAAAATATGCATTCATCAAGGGTGAGAAAGAGGATTTCCAAAATTTTGACATTTCAAAAGACCTTAGCCATGAAGCTATTCTCACAAATTGAAGTGTCAAAATTCTAGGAAAATCCTACAAAAAACCCTAAATGTCTATGCAAAACTGCCTACCAAATGCTCCTTCATCTACTCTCAAACCCCCTAATGGCAATGAATCTAAACAACCCTAAGCAATATCCAAACAAACCATATCGATCAAGAGTGAATATTTACCTAGAACGATTTTTGCAAAAATACTTTGAAGAAAAGTGCAGAGATTCAGGTTACAAATTAAAAGCTAAAGACAAATTTTATGGGGTTGAGAGCGATGGGAAATGAGAAAGGGAGAAAAGATGGCGATGGCTCTTTTATAGAGAAGACTAGGGGTGAGAAGGGTTTGACTAGGGTTTCTTGGTTTGGGGAATAGCTCTCGGCTAACCCAATCCAAGCATTCTTGCCTTATCCGGAAAAGTGGGCCATAAATTTGAGCGCTTTTTTCGGATTGGCTAAGTCAAAAACCCTATTACCTGGATGACCATATCGGTTTGAGACTGATATGGCTGAGTGTCAGTCTGGATATCGGCTTGTTCCCGATATTTGACCCTGATAAAGATTGTCTGGCTTGGACTTCGTTCCATATCGGCTATACACCGTTGTGCCTGCTCGACATGGAATGCCGTGGAATGTTATCACGGTGTTAAACCGATATTTCATCACGTTGGTGTGCTAGCCAATCTTTACAATGGTTTTTTTCTTCTTTTGTGCACAAGTGACCCCACCTTATTCTCTCTTGGGATCCTGAAAGCATTAAATTAGACTAGAAAAAGCATTAAGATGTACAAGGATAAGCTTGGGGTGCCTCCCAAGAGCGCTTTGTTTTGAGTAACTTAGCTTGACTTTTCTTGATTCATTTTCAGTGTGAAAAGGGGGAATGGACACCCCTCGATCTTGTAGGATGATCTTTACTTTCCTTGATCACAGAGATGAAATTAGCTACAGACACATGGGAGATTTCCTCTTTGCTTGCCTTAGTGCCCGTTTTATCGGTCAAATCGGTGTCTTTTATTACCTTAAGGTAAGAAAAGGGTCTAACCCTTCCCTTGCATCTCAGCTTGTATCTCATCTCACCAGCAACAGAGATCACAGGTTTGAGAGTCATACCTTCCAGAAGATCAACGAGGGTTGGTCCTTGCACATAGGAATTCTTACTAGTGATCATGATAACTAGGTTTTTAGGGTGATTATCAACTCCTAAAGCATAGCATTGTCATTGTAATACTTCAGGTTGTCCATCCAATTCGGGTTGTTGAAAGGTACAAAGAATACAAGAGCTTTGTAAATCTAAGTGAAATCCGCATAATTGGGGAGAAAATCGGTAAAAACTAATTGCAGCTACTGGTTGAATATGAAAACTACTTTAAAACCCCTACTGGTATGTTAACTAACTAGCAGAAAACTTCTAGGAATTTAAATGAGACATCTACTAATTTTATAAAATCGAAATCTAAAGCTAGAACAACTAGGCGATTTCTAGCTAACGAAATGATTTTTAGAAACTATAAATAAAATTCTATTGACTTCTAAATAATTACCAGTGTGTGAAATAAGATATTAGGGAACTTCTAAAATACTAATAATACCAAGAACACAACTCTATAAATTTTAAGATCCTAATGAAAGCATTAAGCTAAAAAGATTATTTTTGGAAGCTAAGACAAAAGATTAAAATTTTAAAGTAAAGGAAGATGATTTTGGGTTTTCAAATACTAAAAAGCAGGATTTAAGGTTGGGGATCACGCTTAATGAGGTTGAAGATTTAAACTTTGGGTTTTGAAAACATAGATCTACACATTTGTGCTATCTCTAGGCCTTAAGAAGCTCATAACTAGATTCACCCATGGTACGTGGTGTGAATCCTTTCTCCACCCTTTCCTCCTAACCCATGGTTCGTGGTGGAAAGAGAGGGTCAAGAACATGAAGCTTAGATCTTAAAACATGGCCTAACTAGCTCCCTAAGCATCCATGGCGTTTGGGAAAGGCTGAGCTAATCTCTTGGATTTGAATTTTAAGGGTTCTCCTAAATCTTTCTAGGATAATGAAATCCCTGAGATCAAAGGGATCTTTCTCAAGAGTCCCTAGGCTTTAAACGCCCAAATCCAAGAAGAAATCAAGTTAAGAGCAAGAAAATCAAAGCTTAAACCCTTAAACTCTCCTTAATCACCCCAACCTCAAACCCTTGGTGGATTACTCACTAAGCATGATTAAAGCATAAGAAAACGTAGAGTAAGAAAAGCTAAACATGATTAAGCGACTAAGCAAAAGAGATTAAGAGAAGTACTTAAGATTAAAAAGAAAGATTAAGGTTTTACAAATATAAAAAGCTTGAAAACGAACAATGGTGTTCTTAAACTAAAAGAAGGAGGAGACAAATCATGTGTATTAGGGATCCATGACCAAAAATAGGTCAAAAACCTTTTATACCAAAAGTGAAATGGTCCCCTCACTAAACTCCAAAATCCGAGCTGTCCGGAAAAGGTTAGAGATCGACCTGAGTCGTCGATCTCTCACTCGATCTTCCCCATGGAATGTCCTCCTTTGCTCGATCGTCGGGTCGATTCAGTAGGATGGATCGAGTGCTTCTATCGATTGTCTGGTGTATCCTCAGGTGATTGAGTCGTGACCTTGATCTGGCTCTCGTTTTTCCCGGCTCAGTTTCCGTGTCCGTACTCACGTTCGATCAACTTGGTCGATCTTGACCTCGATCCTCTTTCTTG
The DNA here is from genome assembly GCA_020283515.1 of Alliaria petiolata. NCBI lineage: Eukaryota > Viridiplantae > Streptophyta > Magnoliopsida > Brassicales > Brassicaceae > Alliaria > Alliaria petiolata. The sequence goes on along the minus strand of JAHZTW010000006.1, from coordinate 17,398,697 downwards.
AAACGGCCCTAGTGTCTCGATCTTCTGGTCGATCTCGTCTAGATCGACCTGCCAAGCTCGATCTCCCTCTCGATCTCTGTTCCTTTGTTTCATTGCCGAGTTCTTCCAGGTGTCCATAGGTTCCTTTTGATCCTTAGCATATCCACGCACCCTCCATAGCTCCAGTGTATCCAAAACAATCTGAATATGACGCAAGAATGCAAGAAATATGCAAATGCTAATGGAAAGTGTTTTAAGACCTAAAATGGGACATAAGCTACAATAACTCTAAGTATGAATGCAATATGAATGCAAATGTGTCCTAAATGCAAGCTAAATGTATGAAATATATGAGTACATCAAGTCCCCCAGACTTGCCTTTTGCTTGCCCTCAAGCAAACAAAATTCAAGCTAGGAAGAGAGGTTTAAAAATGAGATCTCAATATCCAAGATTGCTAACAATAATGATCAACTCAATATCCAAGTTCTTAATTCTAAGATGCATGTGAATCTATCCTACTCCAAAAGAGTTAGCCATGCCCATCTCAATCATTCAAATGCACTAAGAATTTAATCTAACAAGCCTCCCTATCAAACCAACTCTTTAACATTCATTAAGTTTGAAACCGTGAATCATGACATTGCAAGGCAAGTAAATTCATTTGGCTAAGGGACTGGGTTTTGAGATAAGAGTGATCTCAATTCGTCGGTTTTGATTTTAAATAAGGGTAACACTCAAAAAGATTGAACTATATGCATAATGCTAAGGTAAGAGACAAGTGATGTATACAAGAATAGACTTTCATCTACCCGAAATGCTATCAATGATCCTACACCCCTCTCATTTATTTTTTTGCTCACTCAACCCTCTAGGATATACCCTTTTTCTCAAGGCTCTTTGTGCCTTGCTAAACCTTTTGAATTCCAAACACACTTCTTCTCTTAAACCTCTAAAAGGGGGGAACTTCTTCAACCTATTAATCATGGCGAATGGCATAGTCTTTTCTTATTATCTTAGCTCTTTTCTTTATCTCTAGGTAGTCTTCTTTCATTTTTTTTTACTTGGCCCTTTTGGCTCTTTTGAATTTCTTTTCTTTCTCTTAAGACAACCCATCACTTTTAACTTAGCGCTATTCCTTTTTAAACACAAGACTCGCCATTTCAAACCATGCTACCCCTTATTTTCACCAAACCCCTTATTCATCACCTCTTTCTTTCCAAAACTTTTCCACAACTCATTAAGCAATACCTCGGTCCACAGCTCCCCTAAATCATAAGCCTAAAGCTAGCCCCAAAATGCGAAGCTAGAATCTACATGAAAGCCTAGACTTGTCGTCCCAAACCTAACACTTTATGCAAAGTTCAATCGAAATAAAGGTCTCACAAGTGATCACACAAGAACAAATGGCTTCAAAGGAGGTAAGTTATGGTAGGGGTACTGTAGCATCCGCGACTTAAAATCTGAGAATTCGACTAAGTGTCGGGATGGGCCATGGGCCGTGAATTTAGTCGAGCGGTTCGCGACTTTACTCGAGCGATGTAGGACATGTTCGAGGCGAGCTTAAATCGGACAGAACGTAACCAAGGCGCATCGAACTTAACCGGGGAAAACCGAGACGCGTCGGCTAGAGCGTGGTTGGGCGGTTTAGTTAGGGTTTTCAGACTATAAAAGGGGATTTCTCCCGTGGCCGCATGCTTTAGTCGAGTCATATCCCAGAGAAAACCCTAAAAGGCGATTTTGGCCGAAAGAGAGAAGTTTTGTTCGAGAGATTTCCGACCGTAGCCGAGAGCGTGCGACTGCATCCGAGAGTTTATCCGAGCGTCTTTCCGCCTATCATCGAGGGAGCGCAAGTTCTGGTCGATCTATTCCAACTGGTCGTTCGGATTTGGTGGATTTCCGAGAGAAGGATCTAGCTATCCGAGGATTGTCCGAGCCGATCGCGAGATATCTGAGAGCACTTCGAATCCGTCCGAGCGATTTCGGTAAGTGTTCGGATATTGTGATTTCTGCTGAGTTTCTGTAGAATATTGTTCGACTAATCTGTCTGTTTTGATCTGTTTCCGAGGGAATACAGAATCCTGTTCGGTGAAAACTGACGGGTTTGAAAGATAACCGAGAGGAGATTGGATCTCGCGGATTTGGTCGTAGGGATGGCCGAGGATTCACGGCTGTGTTGGACTAGCTCTGTTTCTGTTCGAGTAATCACCGAGTTTCATCCGACTGAAATGTTTGTCTCTGTGTCTAAGGTGAGTGTGTGACTGTAGCTGGTAGCTAGAACCGTAGGAATGCTAGGTTATCTGGTTTTCATTGATTGCTTGTGTAAGTTAGTGGTTTCGGCTTAGCAAGGTCAATGTTTTTGTGATTGTGATTTGGTTAAGTATGAACCGTGAGAATACATGATGTCTAACTAGCTCGTTTGGATAGCCGGATCGAGTCTCAGGCTTAGGTGATGTGTGATTCACGCTAGAGCTGAACCGAGTCCATAAGTCATGGTCCGCGAGTTAGGGTAGATGATCATATCTGTTTTCTGTGCTTGCTTGCTAAGTGTCAATGCGAATTGTTTAACTGTTGTATGATTGCGTTTCTGCTATTGGCGGTGGTACGGGATGACCGTACTCACTAAGCATTTCTGGTAATGCTTACGCCTCTCATTTGTGTTGAGTGTGCATGTAAAGAAGTTATCCGGGACGTTTAGTCTTGAAGGCGGACTTAAAGGCAGTGAAGAAAGAAGTGGATTAGGACTGGGTTTTGGGGGTTTTATTTATCATGACTTGTGTTGGTTATCTGGCTTTGATTTTACCTTTATGACTTAAATCGAATTTGTCTAAGTTAGTTTTCGGTTTTAAGAAACTCTGTTATACGTTTGGAATTGGAATAATTATGCAATAAGAATGGGCTTTTATGAATCGAATATGCTATTTAAGTTTAATGAGAAAAACTGAAAAATATGCTAAGTATGAATTCTGGTTAGAGTTAGACTCGGGACGGCCGGTGATATGTCTATATTTTGCATCATATTAGCACCCATTTAGTGTAAGTTTCTCACCATCTAAGAGTTTATTTAAGCATCATTGTGTTGCATTTTGATCATTTAGAGTCTAAGGTGCCTTTGCATAGTCTTTGCATATTTGTTGCAGTTGGAGTGTTCCTCAGGTACATTTAGAGCTAAAGGAACCAATTGGAGCTTTGGAGATGAATTCAGAGCAAAGAAGAGTCGAAACAAAGATTGACAGAAGTTGTCTGGCAGCACCTCGGATTACAACACCTCGGACTGCAAACCGAGACAGCCATTCCAGAAATTACCTCGGTTTGCCTCCATCGGTTTGGACACGCGAAGCAGCTCGAGATGAAGCCGTCAGACTTCTCATCGGTTTGGACGCCTCAGACTGGCAAACCGAGGTGAGCTCGGCAGACTTTTCATCGGTTTGGCCACCTCGGACTGGCAAACCGAGGCGGGCGTTCCAGACTTCCCTTCGGCCAAGCGACCTCGGAAACACATGTTGGGACGCGTCCTTCATCGTTCATCGGTTTGAAGCCCATCGGTTTGGCAAACCGATGCGGTCTCTTTACCAGCCAAAAACCGGGTCAATACCCGGTTTGTTCCGGGTTGACCTGGTCCGATCACTATTCACTATAAATATATTTTAGACCTAATTTTATTTTTCAACTTTTATTCTCTTGTTCTTAGCTTAAACTTTTGGCCACTTGGAGAAAAACCATGTTTATGCTTTGAATCTTTGAGATTAATGCAATATCTTTCTTAGATTTCTTGTTTTATCTTTCTCTAATCATGTTTAACCTTTCTTTAATCTTTGATTTGATGGGTTTAAGTATGATTAGTGAGTAGTTCTCTAGGAATTTAGGGATGGATTAGATTAGGGATTTCTAATAGTTTAATCTTGCAATCTAGGATAGATTCTTTCATTTTCTCTTCTTATTAAGTAGTTCCTAATGTCAAATAGCTAATCTTTGCTATTTTGGATTATAGGCATTTCATCCACCCACCAAGTGTTTGATGAAATGCTTGAACCAACTTAATAAGAGATTTACATTTCTAGCCTAAGACATTAGTTGTCTAGAGTGTTTATCATGCCAATTAGATTTGAAATTAATGCTTGTTGATTATCCTAATGCTAAAACATCATTAGTTCATTAGGGTGATTAAGAAAGGGATTAGTGCCACACATCATGGTTTAATCTTGTTTAAGTGTTCTAGGCATAGAGTTAGCTTTATTAGTTGCTTAATTGATTGCAAGGTTTTCCATTTAGTTTCCTAAATCAATGATTCCATCCCTAGATTTCGTTTTTAGTAATTTGTTAATCTTGCTTAGTAATTAATCTCTTGCTTAGTGCTTGATTAGTAGTAATTAAGGCTAAATTTGGTATTATTGCTCTAGTAGTATCTCTTTTAGTTTGTGTTTAGCTTTCAATTATTGCTTGTGACTTGCATTTACTATTTTTAGCTTAGCTTAAATATAATTTTGTATTCTTATTGCATCATTTCCCAAGATGGATTGATACCTCAATATATTGCAATGATATGAGCAATTGAGGAATTGCTTGCAAGACATAAAAAGTCTTGTATCAATTTGGCGCCGTTGCCATATTGGGACTGATCTTTAAGATTTGAGTTTAGTTTGAGACTAAGTATTCCTTTTGTGTTTATTGACCATCTACTTTTCTAGATTTCAGTTTTCCTTGCATGCATTTGAGGTCACAAGGGGACAACTTCCAAGGCTTTCAAGAGATTGATCAGTTGGAAAGGGTTGCTAGACTAGCAAGAATGGAAGCTGCAAGGGTAGAGAGGTTGAGAATGGACGAACAACAAAGGGATCAAGCTCCTCCACTGAACATGGCGCAAGCACAAAGGGGGAATGGAAACCCCTTACATGCGCCAAGGCAAGGGAGGACTATTGGGGCTGGAGATGCTCCAAATACACATCAAAATCGCTATGGTATTAATCCTCCACCAGTTCAAAACAATACTTTTGAAGTGAAGCCATCTTTCATCTCTATGGTTCAACAAGACAAGTTCCATGGGTTGCCAATTGAGGATCCTCTAGATCACTTGGACAACTTTGATAGAGTTTGTGTCTTATTCAAGATGAATGGTGTGAGTGAGGATGCCTTCAAGCTAAGACTATTTCCTTTCTCTCTTGGGGATAGAGCAAGACAATGGGAGAAAACTTTGCCACAAGGTACCATTATTACATGGGATGAGTGCAAGAAAGTTTTCCTATCTAAGTTCTTCTCAAACTCTAGGACCGCCAAGTTGAGGAATGAGATATTTAGCTTCACCCAAAAGAACAATGAGTCCTTCAATGAAGCATGGGAAAGATTCAAGGGCTACACAATGCAATGCCCTCATCATGGCTTCACACAAGAGTCTCTACTAAGCACCATCTATAGAGGTGTTCTACCAAAGATAAGGATGCTTCTTGATACCGCAAGCAATGGGAATTTCTTGGGTAAAGATGTTGAAGATGGTTTGGAGCTTGTAGAGAATCTTTGCTTGAGTGATGGTAACTACAATGAAGACTATGATAGAGCCTCAAGGGGGAGTGAGAATGAGTCTACAAAGAAAGAGATGAAGTCTTTGCATGACAAGATGGACAAGCTTATGTCCTCCAACCAAAGGCATGTCCACTTTGTGAGTGAGAATCAAGAGGATTGTGATGCTCAAGATGGGTTACAAGAGGGTGAAGAGGAGGTAAACTATGTGAGTGGGCAAGGAAGCTACAACAACAACTACAATAACAACTATAAGGGAAACATCAATCTCTCTTATAGGAATACTAATGTAGCCAATCCCGAGGACCAATTCTACCCTCAACAAAACTCTCAAGGAAAGCCCTTTGTGAATTTCAACAATCAACAAAAGGGTTTTGTTCAAAGGACTAACAACCAAGGAGGAAACCAAGGCAACTTTGGTGGACAAAAGTATAATCAAGGTCCTCCACCGGGTTTTACTCAACATTCTCAAGGTACTCCACAAGACAACATCCAACTTATGCTTCAACAAATTCTTCAAGGTCAAGCAAATAGTGATGCTAATATGGGAAAGAAGATTGCTGAAATCAACACAAGGATGGATTCTTCACTAAATGAACTTGCCACTCAAATTGGAGGTCTTCAACAAAAGTTCAAGCAACTTGAGAAAGGCAAGGCTTCTAGCTCCAACTCTCAAGGTACTCTACCGGGAAAATGTGAAGCAAATCCCAAGGAATACATCAATGTCATTACCTTGAGAAGTGGAAAGGAGTTGCCTCCAAGGACAAGTCCTTTGATCAATGAGGACATTGAAATTCAAGATGGGGAGGATAGCTTTGAAAAAGATCAAGATGCTGTAACTTTTGATGATGTGTATATTGCAAGGAAGAGTAAGGAAGTGGTAAAGGAAAAGCCAAAGGAGGATGTGCACAAGAAAGAGCCAAGATTTGTTCCTCCACCTTACAAGCCTAAACTTCCTTTTCCCGGGAGGTTTAAGAAACAATTGATGGAGAAATACAAGGCTTTGTTTGACAAGCAAATCAAAGACATTGAGCTCAAGATGCCTTTGGTTGATGCCTTTATGATGATTCCACAATATGCTAAGTTCTTGAAGGATACCGTGGCACAAAGGGCAAGAGACATCCAAGGAGTTATGCTAGTTTCTCAAGAGTGTAGTGCCATAATCCAAAGCAAGGTGATACCAAAGAAGCTAGGAGACCCCGGATCCTTCACAATACCTTGCGCCCTAGGTCCTCTTGGTTTTGAAAATTGCTTGTGTGATCTTGGAGCTAGCATCAACCTTATGCCCTACTCAATTGCAAAGAAGCTTGGCTTCACTAAGTACAAGGAATGTGGAATCTCCTTGATACTAGCTGATAGAAGTGTGAGGATGCCTATTGGAGTTCTTGAAGATTTGCCTCTCAAAGTAAGCAACTTCATCATTCCCACAGATTTCATGGTGCTCAAAATGGATGAAGAGCCAAAGGATCCTTTGATTTTAGGAAGACCTTTCCTAGCCACAGCTGGTGCTATAATTGATGTTAAGCATGGGAAGATTGCTTTACATCTTGGAAAAGGGGTTGAGTTGAAGTTTGACATAAAGGAGACTTTGAGGAAGCCCACCATTGATGGTCAAGTATTCTACATTGAGACTATGGATGAGCTAGCTGATGAGTTGCTAGAGGAACTAGCTCAAGAGGATCATCTTAGTGTTGCTCTCACCAAACCACATGGAGAAGAAGGGTACTTGGATGAGGAAACACAAGCATACATGCAAATGCTTGATTCACGCAAGGCTCTTGATGGGGAGGATAGCTTTACAAGATTGGTAGCTTCATGTGAGGAGCAAGATGGATTTGGCAAAGACAAAGGGTCCATGAGGGTTGAGGTTTCAAGTCAAGGTCAAGAGGAAAGGCTAGAGGAGCTTGAGGATAGCGAATTGGCTAAGGACCTTGATGAGGATTGGAGTGAACTAAAAGCTCCAAAGGTGGACCTCAAACCACTTCCCATTGGACTAAGGTATGCTTTCTTAGGCCCTAACTCCACTTATCCCGTTATTGTGAATGATTGCTTGAGTGATGATGAGCTCAACTCTCTCCTTAATGAGTTGAGAAAGTATAGGAGAGCTATTGGTTACTCTTTGAGTGATATCAAGGGCATATCTCCTATACTTTGTACTCATAGGATTCACCTTGAAAATGAAAACACTTCCTCAATTGAACATCAAAGAAGATTAAACCCAAACCTTAAGGAAGTGGTGAAGAAAGAAATTTTAAAACTCTTGGAAGCTAATGTGATTTACCCTATTAGTGATAGCACTTGGGTTTCTCCAGTGCATGTAGTCCCTAAGAAGGGAGGAATCACTGTGATTAAGAATGATAAAGATGAGTTAATACCAACTAGAACCATAACTGGCCATAGGATGTGTATTGACTACCGAAAACTTAATGCTTCTACTAGAAAAGATCATTTCCCTCTTCCTTTTATTGATCAAATGCTTGAGAGATTGGCTAACCATCCCTTCTATTGTTTCCTTGATGGATATAGTGGGTTCTTCCAAATACCCATTCATCCTAATGATCAATAGAAGACTACTTTCACATGCCCTTATGGTACCTTTGCATATCGAAGGATGCCATTTGGGTTATGTAATGCTCCAGCCACCTTTCAAAGGTGCATGATGAGTATTTTCTCTGATCTTATTGAGGAAATGGTAGAGGTGTTCATGGATGACTTTTCTGTATATGGTGCCTCTTTTTCTGCTTGTCTTTCTAATCTTTGCAGGGTTCTACAAAGATGTGAAGAATCTCACTTGGTGCTTAATTGGGAAAAGTGTCACTTCATGGTCAATCAAGGGAATGTGTTTGGTCATAAGATTTCTCAAGATGGTATAGAAGTGGACAAGGCCAAGATAGATGTCATGATTAACTTGGCGCCACCAACAAATGTGAAAGGCATAAGGAGTTTCCTTGGGCATGCTGGGTTTTATAGGAGATTCATAAAGGACTTCTCAAAGATTGCTAGGCCTTTGACAAGACTCCTTTGCAAGGAAGTGGATTTTCAGTTTGATGGAGAGTTCTTGCAAGCCTTTGAGACAATTAAGAAAGCACTTGTGAGTGCTCCTATTGTGCAAGCACCGGATTGGAGCTTACCCTTTGAGATCATGGCTGATGCTAGTGACTATGCTGTTGGAGCTGTTCTTGGGCAAAGGAAAGACAAGAAGCTCCATGTGATCTATTATGCAAGTAGGACACTTGATGAAGCTCAAGCCAAGTATGCTACAACTGAAAAAGAACTCTTGGCTGTGGTGTTTGCTTTTGAGAAGTTTAGATCTTATTTGGTGGGTTCAAAGGTGATAGTGTACACAGATCATGCTGCCTTGCTCCATATCTATGCCAAGAAGGAGACCAAGCCAAAGCTCCTTAGATGGATTTTACTTCTTCAAGAGTTTGATATGGAGATAGTTGACAAGAAGGGTGTAGAGAATGGTGTAGCTGATAATTTGTCAAGAATGAGGATTGAAGATGCTTTGCCAATCAATGATTCCCTACCAGAAGAGCAGATTATGATGATCAAGAGCATTGCTAGTGTGCATGGAATTGGAAGAAAGCTTGAAGAGATTCAAGGTCTAGAGGACAAGGCTTTGCCATGGTATGCTGATTTTGTTAACTACTTGGTTTGCAATGAAGAACCCACTCATCTCAACACCTATCACAAAAAGATGTTTTTGAGAGATGTGTCACACTTCTATTGGTATGAGCCTTACCTCTACAAGAGATGTGCTGATGGTATATATAGAAGATGCTTGGCGCAAGAAGAGGTTGAGAGTGTGATCTTTCATTGTCATGGGTCTAAGTATGGGGGTCATTTTGCAACATTCAAGACAGCTACAAAGGTTCTTCAAAGTGGATTTTGGTGGCCAACATTGTTCAAGGACACTCATGAGTATATCAAGAGATGTGAGCCTTGCCAAAGAAAGGGGAACATAAGCAAGAGAGATGAGATGCCCCAAAACCCAATTCTAGAAGTGGAGCTTTTTGATGTATGGGGTATAGACTTCATGGGACCTTTCCCATCTTCTTATGGCAACAAATACATCTTGGTAGCAGTTGACTACGTCTCAAAGTGGGTTGATGCCATTGCAAGCCCTACAAATGACTCTAAGGTAGTGGTGAAAATGTTCAAGAGTATTATCTTCCCAAGGTTTGGTGTACCAAAAGTTGTGATTAGTGATGGGGGAGGCCACTTCATCAACAAGGTCTTTGAAGGGTTATTGAACAAGCATGGTGTAAAGCACAAGGTAGCCACCCCTTACCACCCTCAAACTAGTGGTCAAGTGGAAGTCTCAAACCGTGAGATCAAATCCATTCTTGAGAAAACTGTTGGCATAACAAGAAAGGATTGGTCTATCAAGCTTGATGATGCTTTGTGTGCTTATAGGACAGCTTTCAAGACACCAATTGGGAGGTCTCCTTTCAACCTTGTGTATGGAAAATCTTGTCATCTACCAGTAGAAATTGAACACAAGGCTTTGTGGGCTGTGAAGCTTCTCAACTACAGCATAAAAACTGCTCAAGAAAAGAGATTGGTTCAACTCCAAGAGCTTGAGGAGATTAGGCTTGAGTCATATGAGAGCTCTAGGATCTACAAGGAAAGGACCAAGGCATTTCACGACAAGAGGATTGTAAAGAAGGAGCTAAGTGCTGGTGACAAGGTTCTTCTCTACAACTCTAGGCTGAAGTTATTTCCGGGTAAGCTCAAGTCAAGGTGGGGAGGCCCTTTTGAGATTCAAGAAGTATTGCCTTATGGAGCCATCACTTTGATTGGAAAGAATGGGGAGAGTTTCACAGTAAATGGTCATAGGGTCAAACCGTACTTGGTAAATGAGTCTAAGGAAGAGGCAAGCTCAACCCCTCTTCAAGATCCTCCACACGCCTAAGAGTTGGGAAAGTCAAGCTTAGTGACTTTAAACAAGCGCACTTGGGAGGCATTCCCATGGTATCCTTGTATATATTCTTGTTTTTCATTTCTATTATTGTGTTTTTAAGTGTTGGTTATTGTCAGGTTTGAGGGATATGGATTGAACTTTGATGGAAAGCATGAAAAGGGAGACTTCTGAGAAGGCATCGATCTGGACGCCTCAGATTGGCAAACCGAGGCGAGCTCGGCGGAACTTCCATCGGTTTGGACGCCTCGGATAAGCAAAACGGGACGAGCTCGGCAGAACTTCCCTCGGACCGGCTGCATCGGACAAGCAAACCGAGGCCGAGCTTTCCGAAAACTCATCGGTTAGCGGCACATCGTTTTGCCAAACCGATGCAGCCCCAAACAGGTAAGTCAACGCTTCCTTTCCCCATTTGACCGGTTCAAATTGAGTAAATCAAGCCTTTTCTAAACCAATTTTTATAGAATTTTGCTTGGCTTAGCCTCTTCTTCTTCCACAAACTCGTTTTTTTTTTCTCCATTCTCCCATTGTTTCACTATTTTGAGCATAAAATTCTCAATTTTCACTCAAATTTGGTGATTCAAGAACCCACTTGCTCAGAATTCTATTGTCTAATTGTTTCTACTCCAATTTCGGGCCACCCTTCTGTGCAAGGAACAAGGTAATTTTTTTTACTTTTTCTCTATTTCTCTCCATATCCATGATTTTCTCTCTTGGAAGAACTTGAGGAATTTGGTAAATTGGAATCGAAATTGGTTGCTAGAAGCTTGGGTTATGCTTAGGAATGATAACCTTGTTGATTAGAGGGCAAAAACGTGCTTACTCTGAGAAATTTTGAATTTTTTTTTTTTTTGGCATTTAGGGTTCTAGTGATTAATATTCCGAAAATTGCAAATTGATGGTCTAAATGTAGTGGAAATTTGGGGCTTTTGCTTGTAATTAGGTGCCTTACCCACGATTTAGCATAGCCCCTCTTGAATTTGAGTTTTAACAAAATTAAAATTTTGAGTTCATGTCAAAATTTTCTCTAAGTAAGAAATTGCTTAATATTTGGTCATATCTTGTCATTGTCTCTAAATGTTAATCTAGTTGATGGCAATGGTAAATAACTAACTCTTTTCCAAGCATTTCTTATTCATAGGTACTAATGGGGAAAGTTAGAGGACAATATGATGGAGAAACGGATCAACAAAGAGAGGATCGGAGAAAAGGGAAGAGAGCAATGGTACACGGCGAGGGAAGCAAACGTACAAAAGAGGCTGCTGGACAAGAGCCCACTGCGAATGAGCTTTACAAGTCCCTCATGGCCATGGAACACAAAGGGACAAGGTTCCCTCACATGGAAACTCTTCAAGAACTTGGCTTGTTTGACGATGTGCTAGAGCTCTACACACAAATGGGGATGAGAAAGTTCTTCCAAATGGCTCACCCAACCCATAAGGGTCCACTTTGCCAATTCATCTCTACACTCAAGGTGGAATTTTACCCACTTTGTGAGGACCCAACTGAAGAGGAGAAGCTAGATGGGAATGGGTATATAACCTTCAAGGCAGGCCGCAAGCACCATAGGATGTCTTTCAAGGAGCTCAATGAAGTATTTGGGTTTGAAGAAGGATGGAGAAGAGGAAAACTTGTGGAGTTTCGACGAGATGAGCTTACAAATCTGTGGAGGTATATCGCGATTGGTGACTTCAAGGCTGGTACAAGCAAGAGTGGCTCCATCACACATCCCGCAGTGAGGTATGTGCACAAGGCACTAGCTCATACCTTCTTTGCAAGAAAGGAGTGTGGTTATGTGACTGAAGATGAGCTTGAGCTGTTGGACATGGGGTTTAAGAACATCGTTAAGACCATAAAGATTGGGAATCAAGTGATAACTTTGCATGGGGATGGCTCCGGGATAGGCTTGATCCCTCTCCTTCTGAAGAAGCTGTTGAGCTACAAAGAGTGGGCTGCTACAACTAAGGACTTTGCACCACAACTAAGCGTGGGGGGTATAGTGACACCCATTCTAGAGGCTTGTGGAGCGGATCTTGGGGAGGTTACACATGATATGGAGTGGATGGATATTTCATACCTTCGCAAGACAAGGTTCCTTAGTGGAACATCGGGAGGGAGATATGTCTACAAGTTTGCTTGTGGCGAAAGGACTGAAGCAAGGATCCGACTTCCATGCCCTCATTTGACTAGTTTCAGCGAGAGGAATAACATCCGTTTCCGCCCATCAAGAGATGATCTCTACAACCCTTCGGTTGATCCTCCACTTAAGACCACGAAGTCAACAAGAGCCTCCACGAGTCAAGCAAGCGCCGAGCTTAGCCAAGAAGAAGACCAAGAGGAGCCTATGAGTCCGAAAGTTGGGAGTGAGCGCTACTACTTTGATCCATATGAGCTAGCAGTTCCTTCCCAACCCCTTAGAGAAGCACATCGTCGCATCAACCTCCTCCGAAGGTGGAACAAGTACCAAGATAGGACCATTAGAAAGATGGTCAAAACCATCAAGGGGATGGCAAAGGAAATCAAGGGCTTAAAGACCAAGTTTGGGGGAGCTTCTTCATCAAGAGCTCGCGAGGCTGCACATGAGGAGGATGACATAGGAGAGAGCTCTGTGGCGCTTGATAGGAGACACTCCTTCCATGAGCAAGGGAGGAATACTTCCCATGAGGATCCACCTAGATCCTCCTCCTATGAAGCTCGCCGAAGGAAGAGGAAGCCAATGCGTTCCCCAACACCGGAGTCAAGCAATCAATCATACTCAATGGAGGACTCCTCTTCCTCCTCAACCCAATTTTAGAGGTAACACTCCAAACTCCATTGTAAATACCATCTAGATTTTTATTTCTTTTGCATATTGAAATCTTCTCCAAGCTTGGATTACACAAGAGACTGTGTAATTTAAGTTTGGGGGAGTATGGTATTTGACTTTGTGTTTTTTTTTTATCTTATTTTTCCTTCTCATGCATTCTTGAGTCTCATGCATGCATCTAAGGCATAGAAAAACCAAAAAAAAAAATGAAAAAAAATTTCAAAAAAATTTCAAAAAAAATAGCATGTAGTTGCATTTGCATTTGTGATATAAGTAGGATTGAGTCTAGTTCTCATATAGGATTGCATTCTTGCATAGGGGACAATGATGATTTTTCCTTGTAAGGTGTTTAGCTCATGAATTAGTTCAAGGCCCTAGTTAATAGTTGTTTGATGCTTTGTGTGCAAATTTTGAAAGTTAAAGTTGAACCCTACTTGGACCTCACCATTTGAAATTCAAGTTTTAATTGAAGCAAGCTTTTAATATTAACCAACTCTCTTGAACTTGAACCTAATTTGAACAAGTAATTATCATGGTTCTGAATTGCTAGAGAACTTGTGGATACCATATACATAGTTGGGTTATCTTCTTTCCTTTTACCATTCTTGTTAACCCAAATAGCCGACTCTCATCTTTAGAGCGGTTGAAAACGAATTCCCTTAACTAAGCTTCCTTTGAAACCTCTTCCTTATTGAGTGCATTAGGCCTTTTTCATCTTGTGAACTTAGCAAAAAGTGTTGAGTTTAGAGCGATAAGGATAGGCTTCCATGTAGCTAGCTCGAGAACAATGAGCTAGATGATAGGATAGGATTCTTGGGTGGGGATTTTGGCTTGATATTTGATGTGGAACAAGTAAATTGCGCAGAGTTGAGATGGTGAAAGGGGGAAAACGAAAATATTTGGAACAAGTGTTGGCATTGTATATTGTGCTCTAAGTGTTAAGAAAAGAAAAGTAAAAGAGCCAAGAAAAAGAAAAAAATATGGCTAAGATGTTATAAGAAAGAGGATAGCAATTTGTGAATGAAAAGAGAAAGAGCTTTAAGTGAAAGTGTGCCAACACTTGTGGTTGTAGAAGAAGTTTTCCCCAAGTACTTAAAATAAAAAAAAAAAGGAAGAAATGGTTTGAGCTTAATGGTTTTGCGAATTGCCTTGTAATGGGTAGTTTAGGTTGGGCTTGGTGAGTGAGCTTAAAAGAAAATGAGAGTGAAGACAATTGTGTTACAAGGGTAGATGGAAGTTTGTCCTTGTATGCATAGGTTGCTTTTTACTCTTAGCATTTTGCCAAAGTTCACTTCTTCATTGAGAGATCCCATGCATTGGAACTCCATGAAGTTGAGATCATTTTTATCTCAAAACCTTACCCAAAAACCAAATAAGTTTTCTAGCATTGTATAATTCATGATCCATGGTTACCACTTAATGAATGTTAAAGAGTTGGTGAAAATGAATGCTTGTGTAGGTTAAAGCTTGGGTTCACTTGAATGAGTATGGGTATGGCTAGACCTTTTGGAGTAGAAATTTGCATAGAGAGCATCCTAGAACTACTAACTAGGACCATTGAATTGATTTATTTCCTTGACACCTTTGGATTTGAGTCCCCACTTTCAAACCTCTCCCCTTAGCTTGTGTTTCATTTGCTTGGGGACAACCAAAAGGCAAGTTTGGGGGAGTTGATATGTCTATATTTTGCATCATATTAGCACCCATTTAGTGTAAGTTTCTCATCATCTAAGAGTTTATTTAAGCATCATTGTGTTGCATTTTGATCATTTAGAGTTAAGGTGCCTTTGCATAGTCTTTGCATATTTGTTGCAATTGGAGTGTTCCTCAGGTACATTTAGAGCTAAAGGAACCAATTGGAGCTTTGGAGATGAATTCGGAGCAAAGAAGAGTCGAAACAAAGATTGACAGAAGTTGTCTGGAGCGCCTCGGATTGCAACACCTCGGACTGCAAACCGAGACAGCCCGTCCAGAAATTACCTCGGTTTGCCTCCATCGGTTTGGACACGCGAAGCAGCTCGAGATGAAGCCGCCAGACTTCTCATCGGTTTGGACGCCTCAGACTGGCAAACCGAGGTGAGCTCGGCAGACTTTTCATCGGTTTGGCCACCTCGGACTGGCAAACCGAGGCGGGCGTTCCAGACTTCCCTTCGGCCAAGCGACCTCGGAAACACATGCCGGGACGCGTCCTTCATCGTTCATCGGTTTGAAGCCCATCGGTTTGGCAAACCGATGCGGTCTCTTTACCAGCCAAAAACCGGGTCAATACCCGGTTTGTTCCGGGTTGACCTGGTCCGATCACTATTCACTATAAATACATTTTAGACCTAATTTTATGACTCAACTTTTATTCTCTTGTTCTTAGCTTAAACTTTTGGCCACTTGGAGAAAAACCATGTTTATGCTTTGAATCTTTGAGATTAATGCAATATCTTTCTTAGATTTCTTGTTTTATATTTCTCTAATCATGTTTAACCTTTCTCTAATCTTTGATTTGATGGGTTTAAGTATGATTAGTGAGTAGTTCTCTAGGAATTTAGGGATGGATTAGATTAGGGATTTCTAATGGTTCAATCTTGCAATCTAGGATACATTCTTTCATTTTCTCTTCTTATTAAGTAGTTCCTAATGCCAAATAGCTAATCTTTGCTATTTTGGATCATAAGCATTTCATACACCCACCAAGTGTTTGATGAAATGCTTGAACCAACTTAATAAGAGATTTACATTTCTAGCCTAAGACATTAGTTGTCTAGAGTGTTTATCATGCCAATTAGATTTGAAATTAATGCTTGTTGATTATCCTAATGCTAAAACATCATTAGTTCATTAGAGTGATTAAGAAAGGGATTAGTGCCACACATCATGGTTTAATCTTGTTTAAGTGTTCTAGGCATAGAGTTAGCTTTATTAGTTGCTTAATTGATTGCAAGGTTGTCCATTTAGTTTCCCAAATCAATGATTCCATCCCTAGATTTCGTTTTTAGTAATTTGTTAATCTTGCTTAGTAATTAATCTCTTGCTTAGTGCTTGATTAGTAGTAATTAAGGCTAAATTTGGTATTATTGCTCTAGTAGTATCTCTTTTAGTTTGTGTTTAGCTTTCAATTATTGCTTGTGACTTGCATTTACTATTTTTAGCTTAGCTTAAACATAACTTTGTATTCTTATTGCATCATTTCCCAAGATGGATTGATACCTCAATATATTGCAATGATATGAGCAATTGAGGAATTGCTTGCAAGACATAAAAAGTCTTGTATCAATTTGAGGTGGGTAGGATTATCGAGGTGGATCGTTACAAGTGGTATCAGTGCGTGGTCGATTCTAGGATAGTTCATTGGCATAGTCGGGGTTAGAAATATCCACCTTTCACTGCCGAGTCTCCCGGTCTGTTGTTTCTGTGGAGTTTGGAACTTTTTTCTGGTGTTAGCTTCGAGCTAACCGGTTCTGGTTTTCTTGCAGATGTCTCTGAGAAGGACTAGGGCTGCAAGGTTGAATGGTGCTGTGAACTTGGGGAGTTCTGGAACTGGGAACGAGGTTGAGAACCGGTAGGAAGTTAGGGTTGCTGCGGTGGCTGAGGCTGCTGCGGCTGCGGCTGCGAATGCTGCGGCTGCTGCTGTCGCGAACGCAGGTGTTGGAGCGTTTACCGGGTGGAGCTAGAAACGTGGTTGGGAATGCTGCGGGTGCTAATCCGAATAGGCTGGAGGCCGTGCTGGGTTTATTAGCTCAGGTGTTGGAGCGTTTACCGGTGGTTGCGCCTGTACCGCCAGTGGTACCAGCCGTGGCACCACCAGTGGTTGTACCGAACGTTGGGAACGTGGCTGTGGAGGAAGCGGATCAGGTCGTGGTGATTCCGTCTTACCTCTAGGTTATGGATCATATGGCGAGGTTGGGAACCAAGTTATTCGCTGGAGGAACTGCGCCTATTGAGGCCGATGAGTGGAGGATGAGGCTTGAGAGGAACTTCGAGTCTATCCGATGTCCTGAGGAGTACAGGAGGGACATAGCTGTGCATTACCTGGAGGGTACTGCGCACACCTGTGGAAAGGGACCACGAGAGGTTTGGTGAATCCAAACTGTTCGTATGAGACGTTTTCTGCGATGTTCCAAAGTAAGTACTTCCCAAAGGAGGCTTACAATCAGTTGGAGGTTGAATTTCTGTATCTGCGCCAAAGGATCAAGACGGTTCGGCAGTATGAGACTGAGTTTAACCTGTTACGCAAGTATGTGGGACGTGACCACTATAGGGAGGACAAGCTGATCTGAAGGTTCATGAGCGGACTAAGCGTTGAGCCACGTAATTATTGTGTGGTGCGTGACTATGCGACGGTCACGGAGCTTGTTGAGAAGGCGGCTTTGTTGGAGTCTGGACAAGCGGAGGAGGCCTTCTCTAAGGCTGGCACTGTGGCCAGGAGTGGTCAAGCGTCTGGTGGATAGAACCGCAAGTTTGGAAAGATTGTTCTGGCTAAGTCAAGCGGAAACCGCAGCGTGTGTGGATCTTGCGGAAAGGTGCATGTTGGTGTGTGTAGACGTGCATCTGGAGCTTGTCATCGTTGTGGTAGCTTGGAGCATAGGGTTCGTGATTGTCCTGAGCCAGACTCGAGGTTGGTGAAAGTGTCGGATGGTGTTAGTGGGTATGTGGTGTGTTTCGGCTGCGAAGAGCCGGGACATTACAAGCGTGACTGTCCGAAGTCGGGAGCAGCCGGGTAGGCGGCTACTCAGCCTAAGTGTGCAGGAGATGCATTGGCGGGACCGGCTAAGAGGCAGGCTGTCATGCCCAGGGTCTATACCGCGACCATGGAAGGGACCGGAGTTCCGACCACGTCTCGACCGATCACTGGTAAGTTTTAGTACTTACGTTTTTCTGAGTTTGTTTGTGTCTGCATGTTCTGTTAAGTGTCTTAGCATTCTAAGGATGAATGTGTAGGGACCTTATTAATGGGTGAGGTGGAAACCCATTAACTGTTCGAGAGGGATGGCCAAGTTCTGGTTTACCAAGGAATTATACCGACTTCTGGTAGCTTGGTTGTGTCGGCAATGCAAGCGGGGAAAATATTAGAGAAAGGGTGTGAAGCATATCTGGCGACGATATATTCTATTGAGGTTGGACCAGACGTGGAGTTAGGGGAAATCCCAGTGGTGCAAGAGTTTGAGGACGTGTTCCAAGCTTTGTTCGGGATGCCACCGGCTCGTTCAGATCCGTTCACGATTGAACTTGAGCCGGGAACCGCGCCAGTGTCTAAGGCACCGTACCGAATGGCTCCGGCCGAGATGGCTGAACTGAAGAAGCAATTGGCTGATCTTCTGGATTTGGGATTCGTAAGACCAAGCAGTTCACCATGGGGCGCACCTGTTCTGTTTGTAAAGAAGAAGGATGGAAGCTTTCGGCTTTGCATCGATTACCGAGGATTGAACTGTGTTAGTGTGAAGAACAAGTATCCACTTCCATGGATAGATGAGTTGTTGGACCAGCTAAGGGGTGCTACTTGGTTCTCGAAGATTGATTTGGCTTCTGGGTACCATCAAATACGAATAGATGAACCGGACGTTCAGAAGACTGCCTTTCGGACAAGGTATGGTCATTACGAGTTTGTGGTCATGCCGTTTGGTTTGACGAATGCGCCAGCTGCATTCATGAAGTTGATGAATGGTGCGTTCAGAGAATACTTGGATGAGTTTGTGATTATTTTCATAGACGATATCTTGGTATACTCGAAGAATCCGGAAGAGCATGAGAAGCATTTGAGGATTGTTCTGGAGAAGTTGCGAGTGCAGAAGTTGTTTGTCAAGCTGAGTAAGTGTAGCTTTTGGCAACGGCACATTGGGTTCTTGGGTCACATTGTTTCGGACAAGGGAGTGTCCGTGGATCCAGAAAAGATCAAGGCCATTGTGGATTGGCCGTGACCCGAGAATGTGTCCGACATAAGAAGTTTTCTGGGATTGGCTGGCTACTACAAGCGTTTTGTTTAAGGCTTTGCAAGCATGGCTCAGCCGATGACACGTTTGACACGGAAGGACATTGAGTTCGTATGGACGGGCCGAGTGTGAGGATTGTTTCTCGAAGCTGAAAGGAATGCTTACGAGTGCACCGGTGTTGGCTCTACCTGAGCTGGATGAACCGTATGCGGTGTACACGGAAGATTTTGGGAAAGGACTAGGTTGTTAATGGAACCCTTGGATGGATTATGCTCTTTGTTGGCGCGTTGGATAGATCAGATAGATTGGATATATTGGATAGATTGGATAGATGGTGGATCGAATGAGACCGTCAAGAGATGCGGAAGTCTCTTGGTATTCTCCACTCCACGGAACCGAGGAAGTAACCCTTAACCACAGATCTTAGGAGCTTTGCTGCGTTTGGAAGTAACCCTTGCCAAACTCAACGAAATGTTCAAGATGAACAAAGAGATTTCTCTCAAAAAGAAAAAGATAAAAAGTTCGATTTTTATTAGAATGATCTTTCAAGAGTTTAAATAGAAAAAACACATGAGTAGACAAAGAGGTCTAAACTCTTGGTGAAAGAAATAAATAAACAAGACTGAATTAAAACTAAGTTGAATAACTCTTGAACTTCAAAGTGACTCCTCATATGTGACTTTTGAAGTCATTTTCGTCACCCACCTTTGACCACAAAATAAAATGATTGTTTGGGCTGTCTTGGGCTTGAATTAAGTTCAAAAGAGGCTGGTCTTGGTAGCTAACATCTCCAAACGAATTATGCATCTTTTTCTGTCCAGAGTTGCTTGAATAAGCCCGCTAAATGCATCTCCAAATTGCTTGGCTTGTAGTATCTTCAGAATGGGCTTAGAACATGTGAACCAATTTGCCTCATTAAAACCTTTCCTGGAAAACCCATTGGGACAAAACCAAAGATGAGGAAAAAGAGTACAAATGGACACAGCCCATTTGTAATAATCAGCATTAAGCTCCTTAAGAAATGAGTTGAACGTTTTGGACTGCTCTGGCGGACGAACCAGCTCTCCATAGTCAATAATAAGACTGCCACGACCATCTCTTGATCCAGTCCGAACTAGGTATGATCTCACTCGACTAAAGTGTTCATATTGGTTGTTTGGTCGAGTGAAATGCTTTCCTTTCGGTGAATGGACGTCTGGATCAGCTCGCTCCATCAAGATCTTCAAAACGGGTCTTCCCGGATAAGGGTCAGATCATCCAGTCCTGTCCATGATTCTATCATTCCCTCCCTCTTGAAAAGGATTTGTCCTCAAATCCAAGGTACCTATATCAAGAAGAAACAAGTTAGATATGAAGAAAAAATTCCAGTAAACAATCAAATGATCATAAGTGAAGTAATGAGATGGAAGGGAACTTCCTTGGGTGGTTGAAATCGTTTTCCTTAGGTATTTCCAGTTGTTTTTGCTTGCTTTCATTTGGAACTGATCCTTGAGTATTTCTTGCTAAGCAAAAACGTGAGTCTTCATTGCTCTTGTAGCAGAATCCTTAACCTTCTTATCCTGTACTTTCACAAAAACTAGAGAAACAAAATCATATATGCCAAAGACATATTCAAACAACTCCTCTTTTCTTGGATAGTTCGAAACATGATTCAAGTTCTTATGATAAACATCAAAATCCATAAACCACAATTATTTCCATGTTTTTGGTGTAGGAACTTTTATTCCTTCAGTTTGCATACCCTGTGCTCTCACAACAAAGACTGCAAACACGAAATTATATGTGTAACCGGTAGTTCCTTTCAAAGCAAATAACTTTCCTTTACTTAGAATATTTAAAACAAGTTTCAAATATTCAACATGTTCATCTAAGTGTTTGCTATGGACCAGAATGTCATTCAATTAGTCAATAACAACAATTCCAGTGAATGGACTCAAAATATGATTCAAAACCATCATCAATTTACTAGGAACATTAGCTAAGTCAAACGACATCACTAACCTTTCAAGTAAACCATGTTTTGTTTTTAAAACAGTTTGCCACTCATAACTCTTTTTCATTTGAGTCTTATGATAACTACTCAAGAAATCAATCTTAGAAATCACACATGAACCATGCAACTTATCAAGCATATCATCAAACAGAAAACAATTTGGCACAAAACTCTTTTCATGTTTAGACTTTTCACAAGATTGAATTATGCTATCAAAAATAGGTTTTCAAACACAAATATCTTTCTTATTTTCCAAACCAAATCGTTTTTCATCTTGAGAAGAAACAAGAACAAACAAACTAGACTCTTTTATAACCAAATCAATTTCCTTACAGTGTTTTGGATAGTCATAAGAGAATGACTTAGGAATCGTCTCCTGCACAAAGCTTGTCTTTTTTTTTTAAACGTCATTAATCAATGGCACACTCCTTTGTGCTTCTTCTGGTGGGTTCTCTTCTTGAACATCTGAAACAGAAACATTGCTACTTGATTTCATCAGTTCTAAACAGGTAAGTTCTTCAGAAGTCTTTTTATTTTCAAGAACAAAATCAGATTGAGAAGAGGAAAGAGAACACCTTGATGTCATGGATCTTTTGAGAAAGGCGTTATGCTTCTTCATAGTTGTGCTCTCATTTTGACATTCCTTCTTGCTCAAGTGTTGCTGATCACGAAAAGCTTCCAATGGAGATAATGGAACTAGGGTGATCTTCTTACCCTTGAACATAAACGAGTACCGGTTGGGGAGTCCTTTATATGTAACTTGGTGATCATATTGCCATGGTCTTCCAAGAAGAATGTGACTGGCTTCCATGGGAAATACATCACAAAGTATTTCATCCACATAACTCCCTATGGAAAAGGACACCGTCACATGTCTGGTCACTTTCATTTCTCCATTGTTTGGTAACCATTGAAGCTTGTAAGGTTCTGGGTGCTTCTTAGTCTTCAAACAAAGCTTTTTCACCATCTTTGCACTTGCCACGTTTGTACAGCGGCCTCCATCAATGATAAGGCTGCACACTTTGTTTTGGACAAGACATCTTGTGTGAAACAAGTTCTCATGTTTCTCATTACCTCCTTCTTTGGTTTGAACATTCGATGTTTCCCTAGACACCAACAAAACACGTCCTGCTGGTGGTGTTTGATCAGAAGATGGTAAAGAGTCTGAAACTTCTTCTTTTTCCTCAGTGTTGTTCTCGGCTTTATCCTTAAGCACTATGGGCACTTCATTTGCAATTTGATTCCTGCCATGACACATAAAGGATTCATTAGCACAATAATCTGGAGTAGAAGTTTTACCTTTGCTTTCTTGGATGATGGGTAATGGTTCGTCAGCTTTTGGTTTTGGAATAGCCTGCTCCTCCTTAAAACAAGTCTTCTTCATGGCAAATGAACTTGATTCACAAGTCTGATGTGTATTTTCAGAAGTCTGCTGCATATTTTCAGAAGTCTGCTGCATATCTTCAGAAGTCTGCTGCACATTTTCAGAAATCTGCTGCACATTTTCAGAAGTCTGCTGCATATTTTCAGAAGTCTGCTGCATATCTTCAGAAGTCTGCTGCACATTTTCAGAAATCTGCTGCACATTTTCAGGAGTCTGCTCTTGACTTGTTGTATCATCTCCTAAGGATGAGAGTGTGGTTGTGCTCTTTCCATAGTTATTCCAAACAGCCATGAGTGCCTTATCCCATAGCTTTTCCATATCATCGAGAATTTTTTCTCTACTCAACCGTTCCTGATCCAATCTAGCTTGCCTAGAACTTCTTTGATCATCATGGTTGTAGTAGTCACGATCTGTATCATGTCTGGCTGGTTTAGGTTGTTCTCTACTTCTCCCTTTTGGCCTCTCTAGTGGTCTCCTTGTTGGCGCCTCCCTCTGCACATAACCACTCTTGTTAGAAACCGATTTGTTTTTATTTACTAAAGGTTGACATCTCTCTCTCATCAAGGATGAATAAAGAACTTCTTGTTGTGGATTCTGCTCCTGGTTATTTCTCCTTAGTAGTCCAAACATCTTGTTCCTGCAATTACTTAACAAAGGATTAAGAAAACTCTCTTTCTCTTAAGTGTTTATTACCTCACCCACACACGTTTTTTGCTCAGTGATTTTATGGTGCTCACACTGAGTTATTCTCTCGATGTTCTTATCAAATAATTCAAGCCAAATCCAGCAAATACTCCCACACAACAAATGAGAAAGAAAATACAGAAATTTCGAAGGGAAATCCGTTTAGCCACCTCTTGACTGGATTTCTCCTCAGTCAGCAGGATTTCTCTTCCACCACCCTCACAAACTGGATTTCTCCTCAGTTTGTTTTAAACCTTGTCGGTTTCTTTTTATTTTATTTTCTTTTAATTGTTTTTTGAATGAGGGTAGAGGATGGCACGGATTTACAACGGAAAGAGGGAGAAGTGAACAGATTATATAGATTTTTTTTTTTGATTGAGAAGAAAAGAAGATGAACAGCTTTACCAACAAAGAGTGGCTCTGATACCACGTAATGGAACCTTTGGATGAATTATGCTCTTTGTTGGCGCGTTGGATAGATCGGATAGATTGGATAGATTGGATAGATGGTAGATCGAATGAGACTGTCAAGAGATGCGGAAGTCTCATGGTCACATTTAATTTGTAATAATCGGCATTAAGCTCCTTAAGAAATGAGTTGAACGTTTTGGACTGCTCTGGCGGACGAACCAGCTCTCCATTGTCAAGAATAAGACTGCCACGACCATCTCTTGATCCAGTCCGAACTAGGTATGATCTCACTCGACTAAAGTGTTCATATTGGTTGTTTGGTCGAGTGAAATGCTTTCCTTTTGGTGAATGGACGTCTGGATCATCTCGCTCCATCAAGATCTTCAAAACGGGTCTTCCCGGATAAGGGTCATGTCGTCCAGTCTTGTCCATGATTCTATCAGTTGTGTCCTAATGTAGCACGGGAATGTGATTGCATATGCGTCAAGGCAGCTAAGGAAGCATGAAGTGAATTATCCTACGCATGACTTGGAGATGGCGGCTGTAGTCTTTGCGTTAAAGATGTGGCGATCTTACTTGTATGGTGGGAAGGTTCAAGTGTTTACAGATCATAAGAGTTTGAAGTACATCTTCACTCAACATGAGTTGAATCTGAGGCAACGTAGATGGATGGAGTTAGTCGCTGACTATGATTTGGAGATAGCTTATCATCCAGAAAAGGCTAATCTTGTTGCTGATGCATTAAGCCGGATAAGGGCTAGTGTATCATCTGCTAAAGACATGAAAGGAGTTGTGAATCTCCTAAGGACGTTAAGGCAGAATCTTCTGACCGAGGATACGGAACCGTTGGGTTTGGGAGCTGCGGATCAGGCTGACTTGTTAACAAGGATCCGGTTAGCTCAAGAGGAGGACGAGAATCTGATTAAGATGTCACAAAGTGACAAGACCGAGTATCAAACTTCAAACAATGGGACGATTGTGTTGAATGGCCGAGTGTGTGTTCTTAATGTGAAGGAGTTAAAGGAAGAGATCCTAAAGGAAGCACATCAGTCGAGATTTTCTGTTCATCCGGGAATGACCAAGATGTACCGCGATCTAAAAAGGTACTATCATTGGGTCGGGATGAAGCGGGACGTGGCAAGTGGGTGGCTAAGTGTCCGACGTGCCAGTTGGTTAAGGCAGAGAACCAGATTCCGAGTGGTTTGTTGCAAACATTACCAATGCCGGAATGGAAATAGGATATGATCACAATGGACTTTGTGTTGGGTTTACCAAAGACTAAGAATAAGCATGATGCGATTTGGGTCATTGTGGATCGACTGACCAAGTGTGCCCATTTCTTGCCTATGAAAAAGACGGATGGAGTGGCTAAGCTTGTGGAGTTGTATGTTGATGAGATCGTGAAACTTCATGGTGTGCCAGTGAGTATTGTGTCTGATCGTGATCCGAAGTTAACTTCACGATTCTGGAAAGAGTTTCAGGAAGAGTTTTGGACGAAGGTACACATGAGTACTGCGTATTATCGATAAACAGATGGTCAGTCCGAGAAGACCATCAGGACGTTAGAGGACATGCTGAGAGAGTATGTACTAGACTGGGATGGTAACTGGGATAGTCATCTACCATTGGCTGAGTTCGCGTATAACAACAGTTACCATGGGAGCATTGATATGTCTCCGTATGAGGCGTTGTATGGACGGCCGTGTAGAACACCATTGTGTTGGACCCAAGTGGGGGAGCGGAGTGAGTTAGGACCCGCGATAGTTGAAGAGAATACTGAAAAGATTCGGTTTCCAAAAGTTAAGCTGAAAGAGGCTCAAGACCGGCAAAAGAGTTATGCCGATAAGCGACGTAAGGACTTAGAGTTCAGTGTGGGCGATCTGGTTTATCTGAAGGCTATGACTTATAAAGGGAAAAGCCGAGCAACGTTTGATGCTAAGTTAAGTCCGAGGTACATGGGGCCGTACCGGATTCTAGAAAGGATTGGAGCAGTGGCGTATAAGTTGGACTTACCGCCAGAAATGAATGCTTATCACAATGTGTTTCACGTGTCGCAGATGAGAAATCATATAACCTAACGTGAGAATGTTATACCGGAACCACCTTCGGAGGTGCAAGAGGATCTAGCCGTGGAAGGTAGACCGATCCGGGTGGTTGGCCGGAAAGAAAAGGTTAAGCGTGGTAAAGTGGTCAATATGATCAAAGTTCTGTGGGACTGTGATGGCGATGAGAAAACTTCTTTGGAAGTAGAGTCAAAGATGAGTACAAAGTTCCCGAAATGGTTTGAGAAACTTAGCAGGGAAGAACCGAATTCGAGGACGAATCCAAACTGAGTGGGGGAGAATTGTAGCATCCGCGACGAGAAATCACGAGTATGGTCGTGCGGGTCATGGGATGGCCGTTGTATATACGTTCTGATTCGAGTGAGGTTAGTCCGTGTCTTTGATTAATCTTTGTACAATGACCGTGTTCGTGAGTTTATGGACCATAACGTGGTTGTGTTCGTTAGGTTATGGACTATAGCCGAATAAAATTGTGAATATGTCCGAGAATTCGACTAAGTGTCGGGATGGGCCATGGGCCGTGAATTTAGTAGAGCGGTTCACAACTTTAGCCGAGCGATGTGGGACATGTTCGAGGCGAGATTAAATCGGACCGAACATAACCAAGGCGCATCGAACATAACCGGGGGAAAACTGAGACGCGTCGGCTAGAGCGTGGATGGGCGGTTTAGTTAGGGTTTTCGGACTATAAAAGGGGATTTCTCCCGTGGCCGCGTTCTTTAGTCGAGTCATATCCGGGAGAAAACCCTAAAAGGTGATTTTGGTCGAAAGAGAGAAGTTCTGTTTGAGAGATTTCTGACCATAGCCGAGAGCGCGCGACTGCATCCGAGAGTTTATCCGAGCGTCTCCGACTATCGTCGAGGGAGCGCGAGTTCTGGTCGATCTGTTCCGACTGGTCGTTCGGATTTGGTGGATTTCCGAGAGAAAGAATGAGCTATCTGAGGATTGTCCAAGCCGATCGCGAGATATCCGAGAGCACTTCGAATCCGTCCGAGAGATTTCGGTAAGTGTTCGGATATTGCGATTTCTGCTGGGTTTCTGTCGAATATTGTTCCACTTATCTGTCTGTGTTGATCTGTTTCCGAGGGAATACAGAATCATGTTCGGTGAAATGTGACCGGTTTGAAAGATAGCCGAGGGGACATTGGATCTCGCGGATTTGGTCGTAGCGATAGCTGAGGATTCACGGCTGTGTCCGACTAGCTCTGTTTCTGTTCAAGTAATCACCGAGTTTCATCCGACTGAAACGTTTTCTTTGTGTCTAAGGTGAGTGCGTGACTGTAGCTGGTAGCTAGAACCGTAGGAATGCTAGGTTATCTGGTTTTCATTGATTGCTTGTGTAAGTTAGTGGTTTCGGCTTAGCAAGGTCAATGTTTCTGTGATTATGATATGGTTAAGTATGAACCGTGAGAATACATGATGTCTAACTAGCTCGTTTTGATAGCCGGATCGAGTCTCGTGCTTAGGTGATGTGTGATTCACGATAGAGACGAACCGAGTTTATAAGTCATGGTCCTCGAGTTAGGGTAGATGATCATCTCTGTTTTCTATGCTTGCTTGCTAAGTGTTAATGCGAATTGTTTAACTGTTGTATGATTGCGTTTCTGTTATTGGCGGTGGTACCGGATGACCGTACTCACTAAGCATTTCTAGTAAAGCTTACACCTCTCATTTTTGTTGAGTGTGCAGGTAAAGAAGTTATCCGGGACGTTTAGTCTTGAAGGCGGACTTGAAGGCAGTGAAGAAAGAAGTGGATTAGGACTGGGTTTTGGGGGTTGAGTGTTGAGTGTGCATATTTGAGTCTCATCTAAGGCATAGAAAAACCAAAAAAAAATGAAAAACATTTTCGAAAATTTCAACAAAAAAAAAATATCATGTAGCTTACATTTGCACTTGTTAACATTTTAGGATTGAGTCTAGAATTTTTCTCATTTAGGTTGTTTGCATATGCATTGGGAGCAATGATGAGCCTATCCTTGTAGATTTTTAACTCTTGTAATCAATTCAATACCCTAGTTAGTAGTTCTTTAATGCTTGTGAATTCGATTGAAAGTAAGGAAGAGCCATGCTTGGACCACCTCATTTGTCACTAGATTTTGGTCGAAATAGGGTCTTGAATTTGATAGCCAACTTTACTCACTTGAACCGAATTTGGACATTTAATTAGCATGCTTGCATTGAAAGTGAATTCATGGATTGAAAATACTTGAGCTTTCTTACTCACTTTGCCACCCTCTTGCTAGCTCAAGTAGAACTCCTAACAAACCTTACCTCCTTTGAAGCCAATTGTTTTTGTGTGACTACTTGTGAGGCCTTTATTTCGATTGAACTTAGCATAAAGTGTTAGGTTTGAGACGACAAGTATAGACTTTCATGTAGATTCTAACCTTGCATTTTGAGGTTAGCTTTAGGCTTAGGTTTTGGGGGTTTGATTGGTTGTGGTAATGCTTGTTGAGTTGTGGAAAGGTTGGGAAGAAGGAGATGTTGAATAAGGGTTTGGAGAAAATTAAGGGGAAGCATAGTTTGAAATGTTGAATCTCATGGTTAAAAAGATGTAGCTCAAGGTCGAAAATGCTAGGTAGTCTCGGAATAAGAAGAAAAGAAAAATCAAAAGAGCCAAAAAGCGGCCAAAGAAAAGAAAGGCTACCTAGAAATAAAGAAAATAAAAAGAAAGAGGAGAGCTAAGTAAAGAAGTTAGAGGTTACACCATTCGCTATGAGCAATAGGTTGAAGAAGTTTCCCCCTAAGAGCTTAAAAAGAAAAGAAAATGTTTGTGATTCATGGTTTTGGGGCAAGGCACAAAAAGCCTTGATATAAGGGTAGCTTCTAGAGGGTTGAGTGAGCTAAAAAAAAATGAATGAGAGGGGTGTAGGGTCATTGATAGCATTTCGGGTAGATGATGGTCTATCCTTGTATGCATCACTTGTTTCTTACCTTTAGCATTATGCATATGGTTCAATCTTTTTGAGTGTTACCTTTACTTAAATGCAAAACCGGATGAATTGGGATCATTTTTATCTCAAAACCCAGTCTCTAAACCAAATGAATTCACTAGCCTTGCAATGTCATGTTTCATGGTTTTAAACTTAATGAATGTTAAAGAGTTGGTTTGATAGGGAGACTTATCTAGATTAAAATTTTAGTGCATTTGAATGTTGAGATGGGCATGGCTAACTCTTTTGGAGTAGGAAATATTCACATGCATTCTAGAATTAAAAACTAGGATATTGAGTTGATTATTATTGTTAACTATCTTGGATATTGAGCTCCCACCTTCAAACCTCTCTCTTTAGCTTGTGTTTCATTTGCTTGGGGTCAAGCAAAAGGCAAGTTTGGGGGAGTTGATATGTCTATATTTTGCATCATATTTCCTTCCATTTAGTGTAAGTTTCTTATCACTTAGGAACCTAATTTAGCATCATTGTATTGCATTTTGATCATATAGAGTTCTAGGTGTCTTTGCATATTCTTTGCATATTTTGTTGCATTTGGACTCTTGATCAGGTGATATGGATGCTATGGAGGCATGAATGGAGTTGGAGAAGGATGGCATAGAAATTGATGGAGCAAGAAGTCACCAAGAGGATGGAGCAGAAGACTTCTCGCGCTGGTTCGACGAGTTGGTTCAAGCAGGTGATATACTCATATATTTCGCATATTTATCATGCATTTAGAATAAGTTTTCATCCATATTTCATTTATAGCTAAGTATAATCATAGTATTTGATCATTTATAGGATTTAGAACATTTGCATTTGCATTTGCATTTTCTTTTGTATATATGCATCATTTCAGGTTATTCTATGGATTTGGCGACAATGTGGAAGCTGGAAACATAAGATGATGAGCTAGGAACAAGTCGAGAGCAAATTGATGTCATCTGACTTGCTGTACCGAGATGTTGCAACCGATTCAAATCCATGCCACCTAAAGCGACTTAAAGATCAGACTCTACAAAGACTTTCCATTCCGATTCAGCCTCCGCAATCTTCATATAACTCATAGAAAATTGAGTTACCTTTCGTTCAGAGGTTATTTCAAGTCATTATGGTCAGTGGTTCAGAAAATACTGCTATTTAAGTAACAACATGTCCGTCTGGAAGTTTGGCGACCAATTTCGTTAACTGAACGATCAGCTCGGACGAAGGGTTTTTCATTGCGATTTAGCCTCTACAGTCTTCATGAGAGTTTTAGGAAATTGAGTTAGCTTTAATTTGGTGGTAATTTCAAGTCAAACGGTGCAGTAGTGCAAAAGATACAGATCGATCAATCCATGTACCCGAACCAAAAGATACCACTTGCAAGTGCTCCAAAAAGTGTTTATGCTTTAGTAAAAGTGGGATTAGAGAGGTCCCTTGTCCCTTG
>JAHZTW010000006.1:17335859-17366589 GCA_020283515.1 Alliaria petiolata | reverse complement strand
AGTGTTTGATGAAATGCTTGAACCAACTTTATAAGAGATTTACATTCCTAGCCTAAAACATCATTAGTTGCCTAGGGTGTTTATCATGCTATTTAGACTTGTGATTAATGCTCGCTAATCATTTTAATGCTAAAACATCATTAGTTCATTAGGGTGATTAGTGAAGGGATTATTGTCACACATCATGGATTAGTCTTTATTAAGTGTTCTAGGCATATAGATATCTTGATTAGTTGCTTAAATGATTGCAAGATTGTCCATTTAGTTTCCCAAATCAATGATTCCATCCCTAGGTTTCGTTTTTAGTAATTTATTAATTTTGATTAGTAGTTAATCGCTCGTTTAATACTTGATTAGTGATAATTAAGGTTTTAGCTCATATAATTAGTCTTGTAGTATCTTTCTTAACTTGTAGTTTTCTTTTAATTGTTGCTTGTCACTTGAATTTGCAAATGTAGCTTAGCTTCGACCAAACTTTGTATTCTTATTGAATCAAACTCCCAAGATGGATTGATATCTCAAGTATTGCAATGATATGAGCAATTGAGGAATTGCAAACAAGACATAAAAATCCTTGTTTCAGTAGTCTTATGCTTCGGTCAGCCAGTATGAGTAAGATCCTGCACTCCTTAAACTTGGTAAAACCTAGCTTCTTGGCGATAGAATGAGGCATAAGATTTATGCTTGCCCCAAGGTCACACAAACAACTTTCAAACTTCAAAGGACCGAGTGCACAAGGGATAGTGAATGACCCTGGATCTCTGAGCTTCTTTGGTGCTATCTCCTTGTGGATGATTGCACTGCATTCTTGACTCAATACCAAGACCTACCTCTTAGCAAGCATATCCTTCATAAACTTAGCGTATTTGGGCACCATGGCCAAACAATCAAGCAACGGTAGTTTGAGCTCAACGTTCCTCAAGTGCTTTTCAAACAAAGCTTTATGCTTCTCCACAACCTGCTTCTTGAAACGTTCAGGGAAGGGGAGCTTTGGTTTGTAAGGTGGAGGCACAGAAGCTTCTTTCTCTTTGCTAACTTGTGCCACCGGTTTCACCAAAACAGCTTCTTTCAACTTTCTTTGCCTTTCTATGTAGACGTTGTCAAATGTGGTCTCTTGATCGTTTGAGAGATTACTCTCCCCCTCTTGACCTACAATGTCCTCATTGTCTTCAATTATAGACCGTGGTTGGAGCTTTTTCCCACTCCTCAAAGTGATCGCGTTTGCATACTCGTTAGGGTTTGTCTCACACTTGCCGGGTAAGCTACCTTGACCGCTTGAACTGGCCTTGCCTTTCTCTAGCTGGCGAATCTTGTTGTTCATGTTGGTGATCTGTGTAGATACCTTAGTACGAGAAGTGTCCAGCCTATTGTTCATATCCACAAATTTTTGATTTTTAGATGCTTACCCTTGAAGTAATTGTTGGAACATAGCTTGTACCAGATCTTGAGGTGGAGCTTGAACTTGTTGCTGCTGTGGCACGAAACCAGGTGGGTAACTCTTGTTGCCTTGCTATTGTGGGCCTTGGTAGTTGCCTTCTCGCTGTCCTTGATACCCACTGTTTTGTGTAAACCCACCTTTGTTGTAAGGAACAAAAGGTTTCCTTGTTGTGGTGGGTATACTTGATCTTTGGGGTTTTCCACATTGTTACTTCGGTATGAGAGATTGTTGTTGCCTCGATACCTCTGTACATAGCCATGTGGCTTAGTTTAGTCTTGTCCTCCTACCCAATTTGCTTCCTCTTGGCTCTGCTCCAACTCATCTAGCACATCCGAAGCCTCTCCCACAAAGTGTACATGCTTTTGATTTGCAAGTACCAATTTGTCAATCTTTTCATAAAGGGATTTCATCTTCTTCTTGTGTGCCTCAAGGTCAGACCCTCTAGGTGCTCTACCATAGTCCTCACTATAGTTTCCATCACTCAAAGCAAGATTTTCAATAAGCTTCATTCCCTCTTCTACATCTTGGCCGAGAAAGTTTCCTTTACTTGCAGTGTCTAGAAGCATTCAGATCTTGGGAAGAGCCCCTATATAGATTGTGCTCAAGAGTGTCTACTTAGTGAAAGCATGATGAGGACATGCAATTGTATAGTCCTTGACCTCTCCATAGCTTCACTAAAGGTCTCATTCTGCCTTTGTGTGAAACCGCTAATCTCACTCCTTAGGCGAGCTGTCCTTGTGCTTGAGAAGAACTTGGACAGAAATGCCTTCTTGCAATCAACCCATGAGGTTATAGTCCCTTGAGGTAAGGTCTTCTCCCAATGCCTTGCTTTATCCCCAAGTGAAAAAGGGAAAAGCTTAAGCTTGAAAATATCCTCCGAGATCCCATTGATCTTGATCATGCCGCACACTTGCTCAAAGTTGTCCAAGTGCTCCAAAGGATCCTCCATGGCAAGTCCGTGGAACTTGTTGTTCTGCACCATTGAGACAAAGCCCGACTTTATGTCAAAGTTTTTGTTTTGCACCGGTGGTGGGGTGATGCCAAAACAATTGTGATGAGTGTTTGGTGCATTGATATCTCTGTAAATTGCATGTTTTTAGCATACATTTCACACCAATTAGGACCCCATTCATCCACTTTCATCCTAGTTTTCATCACATTTTCACTCATGTTAGGTCTAGATGCATTAGGTTAGGTCTAGATGTTTTGTCAGGTGTTTGTGAATGAGGATGGTCCGAAGAAGAAATCTATGAAGAGAGATCTCGAAAGGAGGACGAACAGCTGATATCGAGCACAGATCACGGCCCCTTAGCCGATATGGACAAGCGCATGACGAGTAGCAGCGACTTAGACCCGAAAGAAGCATCCGATCCAGCAAGATGATTCCATGAAGACAAATATCGGAGCAAGGCAATGGGAAGTCCCCGATCCAAGTAAAGAGGAAAGCAAGTCATCACGACATGATCCCGAAGCACTTGCCCGATATGGAGACTGCTCGAAGAATCACAAGAAGTTGGCATATCGGCTTACTCACCACGACATGAAGCCGATACGCTACAGTCCAAAAGAGTACCATTTCGGGAAAGTGGTCCCAACGTTTTAGGTTTTTCCTCTTTCATGTATAAATACTTTTTCCCCCACGCTTATCTCTCTATCGCGCATTCCAGTTTTATTTTCTGTCTTTTTGTAAGCAAAATTCTTAGTTTTCTTTCACCATTGAAGCTTGTTTCAAAGCTTGGATCTTTTATGATATTTTGAAGTTTACAAGTATTGTTTCATAGCATTTCTTTTTAAAACTTCTTCATTTTCTTGTTTTCGACTATCATGCAAGCTATGAGTCACCTTCTTATCCTTATGGATCTTGAGATTTCTCAAATGGCGCATGAGTAGTCCTTTTTAGGGTTTTGATGGGTTAAAAGAACCAATGGACTCTCGGATTTAGTTTTCTTGCTTAGCTAAAACATAAAGTTAGATTCTTTCTTGTTTATCACTCCCAAAGCTTAGTCTAGTTTGATCATCTAGTCTAAAGACCACAGGAGGCTTGACATGAAAACCACGTGCTTGCTTAGCCGGAACCATGAACAAGAGTTTGACTCCTTAGGCTCAGACGAACCATCTGTCTAAGGGTCTTACGGTTCAATAGGGACGTTGTAGATGCCTATTTCTTCTATTGTACCGCTACGCGAAAGCTAGTCTATGGTGATAGAGATTCAAAGAGTTTAGACCCAAAAAACCATGGGCTAAACGATTTGAGGATCCCTTTACCTAAGAATCACCATCAAAGACCAAGTCTTGATGTGATCCAAAAGCTTTAGCTTGATAAATGACTTGAGAGTTACCTAGTTCATAAAACCCATCTTAATCCTTCTTTTACTTAGAAAGCTTATCATTTTATTATCAAAATCCTTGCTTCTCGCTTAAATAGTTTAAAGCTCGTTCATTTAGGGTCTTCAGTGACACAAGATCTAGTCTTTAGTTTCTTTTAGTAGTAAAGTCTCAACCTTTTACCATATCGGCTTGACTTATATCCACCAACATAACCGATTTGTTAACTAAACACTCCCAAATGGATTGATACCCATACACTATACTGCATACGATTGACAGTGTTGGCTCATTGACCTATCATGCTAAAAAGCTTGTTGTCAATTGGCGCCGTTGCCGGTGAGGGTTAAGTTTAGTCATTTCGGTTCTTGGTACAAGGACAAGTTTTTAGCTTTCAAAACATTTAACACTTCTACCGTGATTTCTCTGTTATAACAGGTACATGAACCTACGTTCACACGGTACAACAAATCTTGTTCCCCAAATTGACGAAATACACCTGTTCGAAAGATCAGCTAGACAAAATCGGGAACAAGCCAAAATTGCAAACCGTGTGACGATGGAGAATCAACAAGGTGTTCAAGGAGCTGCGGGCGCAGCTGGTGCACAAGGCCAACAAGTCCACCAAGGACCTCAGGGTCCACAAGGCGTTCAAGGACAGCCTGGTGTTGCAGCTGCTCTAAGAGCTGTGAGGCAAATCGGTGCGGGAGATGCACCGATATCGACTGCAAGCCGACACGGTATCCAGCCACCACCAGTGTAGAACAACAATTTCGAGATCAAGAGTGGTCTCATCTCCATGGTGCAGATTAACCGATTCTTCGTTCTGCCTTTGGAAGTCCCACTTGACCATCTCGACCAGCTCGACCGTGTATGCGCCATGACAAAGATCAACGGTGTAAGCGAAGACGGTTTCAAGCTGCGGTTGTTTCCCTTCTCATTGGGAGACAAAGCACACGTCTGGGAGAAGACTCTGCCCCACGGATCTATCAGCTCGTGGACAGAATGCAAAAAGGCTTTCTTGACGAAGTTCTTCTCCACATCGAGGACTGCCCGATTAAGGAACAATCAATGGATTCACCCAGAAATCCAATGAGACCTTCGGTGAAGCATGGGAGCGATTCAAGGGATACACTACTCAGTGCCCTCACCATGGCTTCAGCCAAGAATCACTCCTCAACACTCTATACCGAGGTGTCATTCCCAAGATTCGGATGCTGCTCAATACGGCGAGCAATGGAAATTTCCTAGCAAAGGATGTTGAAGATGGTCTTGAGCTGGTTGAATACCTAGCTCAGAGTGACTCATCTTACCACGAAGACTATGACAGATCCCAACCGTGGTTCCAAAGAAGAAGTGGATGGAAGCCGGAAAGTGATCAAGGAGCTAAACGAAAAGCTTGACAAGTTACTACTTGTCCAAATTCAAAAAGAAGTCCATTTCGTGGAAGAACTCACTCAAGTCCAGGAAGGGGAGGACGTTCAATATGAAGATGTTAACTACATCAACGCTCAAGGAGGTTACAATAATTGGAGACCCAACAACAACATGTCCTACCGAAGCACAAATGTCGCTAACTCACAGGACCAGACCTACCCTCAGCAGCAGGCTAGGAGGAGCAAAACAATTCGTTACTTACACGAATCAACAAGGCTTTCTACCAAGGTTCCCATTTCAAGGCGGCTACCCGCCACGACAATAAGCCGTTGTACCGACTGGTTTCCAACAACAACAAGGGAACCCACCTGTTCAAGCTAGTTTTGACTTGGAAGACATTCTAAAGCAACTTCTCCAAGCTCAAACACATATCCAGGCGGATATACACAAACGTTTTGTTGAGGTGCATAACAAGATAGATGGTATCAACACGGAGCTATCCGAGAAGATCGAAGCTTTAGACACTCGCGTTAAAGCACTTGGAAACAACAAAGGCATCACATCGACAAGCCAAACAAGCAACCTTCGTGAAAAATCCATCATGAACCCAAAGGAGTATTGCCAAATGATCACCACTTTCGACAAAGCAAAACGGGATCAAGCCGAACTCATCTCACTAAAACGGGCACAAGTCGATGAGGACATCGACATCCTAAGAAGGGGAGTGAGTTCTAAAAATTTAGAAGTCCCTGAAGAGAAAGCGCCAACTGATCCACCAAAAGCTCCAATCCTGCGAGTCTACAAACCACCGATCCCATACCCCCGGAAGCATAAGAAGCGTCTCATAGAGGACCAAGAGGCCGAATTGATCGAAACCTTGAAGAAGGTTGAAGATCTATTCAACAATGTAGACAAAACTAAGCCCATTCCAGATTTCCTAGTAATTCTAAAGGACAAGCTCTATGCTAATGCAATGGCAACCATAGGAAGGAATGCAGCAGCTCGTGAAGAGAAACCTAAGGAAAAAACCTTAGTAGTGAAGAAGCTCGAGGATCCAGGATAATTCACTCTCCCATGCACACTCGGAGGGATCACCTTTGATAACTGTTTGTGTGATCTCGGTGCAAGCATCAACGTGATGAGTCTAGTCACAGCTAAGTGACTCGGCTATGATACGTATACTGACTGTAAGAAGCCGTTATCGCTGGCCGATGGAAGTGAGAGGAAGACAGTTGGGAAGCTGCTGGACTTACCTCTCGTGATTGGGAATAGCCAAGTGACTTCCTGG
This sequence comes from Alliaria petiolata, assembly GCA_020283515.1. Classification (NCBI taxonomy): domain Eukaryota; kingdom Viridiplantae; phylum Streptophyta; class Magnoliopsida; order Brassicales; family Brassicaceae; genus Alliaria; species Alliaria petiolata. The sequence goes on along the minus strand of JAHZTW010000006.1, from coordinate 17,360,161 downwards.
TAATAGAAATGGACCAGAATGTCAAGGAAACCCTCCTGTTGGGAAGACCTTTCCTAGCTTTTGCCGGTTGCATGTTTGATTGCAAAAGTGGCAAGGTAGAGCTGAGACTACCCGGGAGCTTGGTAATGCATTTTGACACGAAAGGGAAGAGGATCAACGAAAAGGAGCATGCATACTCCCTCGATCTCAAGAAGGCGATTGAGAAGACCAAAGACCCATCCTTGGAGATATGCTATGATGGAGCTAGCTTTGATGGAGTCTCTCTCAATGCATTGTTTGAGGGGGAACCAGAAGAAGTTCAAGAAGAACCAGAAAAGGTGATCACTTGCAAGAAGTCCTATGTGCAAGGACCAACCCTCGGTGATCTTCTGGAAGGTATGACTCTCTAACATGTTCTCTTTGCAGGCGGTGAGATGAGATACAAGCTGAAATGCAAGGGAAAGGATAGACCCTTTGCTTACTTTAAGGTGATAAAAGTGACCGATTTGACCAATCAAGAGGTTTCTAAGGGAAGCAAAGAGGGAACCTCCAATGTATCTCTGCCTGATTTTATCTCTGTGATTAAGGAAAGTAAAGATCCTCCCACAGGATCGAAGGGTGCTCATTTCCCCCTTTCACTCTGAAAAAGAATCAAGAAAAGTCAAGGTAAGTGACTTAAAACAAAGCACTCTTGGGAGGCACCCCAAGCTTATCCATGTACATATTAATGCTTTTTCTAGTTTAAATTTAATGTTTTCAGGATCCCATGAGAGATAAGGTGGGGTCACTTGTATACAAGGAAGAGCAAAAACCAATGTGAGGATTGTCTAGCACCGCAACGGGATGCAATGTCGGTTTAACACCGAGATAACATCCCAGGGCATTCCATGTCGAGCAGGCACAACGGTGTGTAGCCGATATGGGACGAAGCCCAAGCCAAACAATCTTTACCAGGGACAAATATCGGGAACAAACCGATATCTAGACTACCACTCATACCATATCGGGCTCAAGCCGATATGGCCATCCAGGTAATAGGGTTTTTACACTTAGCCAATCCGTGAAAAGCGCTCAAATTCATGGCCCACTTTTCCGGATAAGGCAAGAACACTTGGTTGGGGTTAGCCGACAGCTATTCCTTAAACCAAGAAACCCTATTCAAACCTTTTTTTACTCCTTGTCTCCTCTTTATAAGAGCAATCACTATCGCCTCTCTCGTCTTCATTCTCCATCACTCTCAAATCCAGAAAATTATTTTAGCTTTTAAATTCGCAACCCAACCCTCTGCAATTTTCTTCCAAGAAATCTTTGCAAAATCGTGCTAGGTAATTATTTACTCTTGAACGATATGGTTTCGATTGAATATTGTTTAGGATTGTTTTCGTTGCATTTAGGATTTGATAGTTGATGAAGAAACATTTGGTAGATGAAACAAGAGTTTTTATGTCTTGTAGCAATTTCTCAATTGCTAATGTCATTGCAATATTTGAGATATCAATCCATCTTGGGAGTTTGATGCAATAAGAATACAAAGTTTGGTCTAAGCTAAGGCAAATTCGAAATAATGGAGACAAGAAACAATTGAAAGCAATCTACTAATTAAGAAAGATACTACAAGACTAATTACATGATTAGATGAATAGAAAAATAAAGATTAGAAGAAACAAGAATCAAATTGCATTAAACTTAAAAGAAATCTTCCAAATCTCCTCAAAACCACAAAGGGGCGTTTTTTAGGTTTAAGCCCAAGAGAAGATACATAAAAATTAGGTTTTTAAGTATTTATAGGGAAGGAGGTCAAACCAGGTCAACCCGGAACAAACTGCGTTTTGACCTGGGGTAGCAGACTTGCGGAAATTACCATATCTCCCTAACCACAGCCCATAATTACATGAAACTACTTCCAAATGAAAGGTGATTCAATTACCTACACCTTTCATGAAGAGCGCGAAGGCTGAATCGGAACGGAAAGTCTTCGTTTGATCCGATTTGTACCCAGAAAGAAATCGTATGGGTTCAGTTCGACGAGTTGGTCGAACAAAGTGGTCGAACTGAACCCCTGGTGCAGTGGTTCAAGCAGCTGGTCGAATATAGTGGTCGAACAGAACCCCTGGTTGTTTGGTTCGAGCAGCTGGTCGAACAAACACGTCGAATCCAACCAAAATCGATGTAACTTTCTAACCACGGGTCCGAATGACTTGATTCAAACGGCACTTGAAAGAACTCTGGATCCTCTGCAACTCTTAAGAAGGACTTGGAGTCTGAATCTCAGTGCAAGGCCTTCTTCTGGACACATACATTTCCCGCCTCCAAATGCTCGATATGCTTCCATTGCAAACAAGGGTCTCACTCAAAGAGGATTGAACTTTATGCATAATGCTAAAGGTAAAAGACAAGTGATGCATACAAGACTAGACTCTCATCTACCCATAATGCTATCAATGGTCCAAAAAAAAACCCTCTCATTATTTCCTTTTAAGTTCACTCAACCCTCTAAAGCTACCCTTTTCTCCCAAGGCTATTTGTTCCTTGCAAAACCCATGAATCTCTTCTTTTAAAGCTCTAAGGGGAATCTTCTTTAACCTTTATCTCATAGCGAATGGTGTGATCTTTTAACAACTTTGCTCTTCCTTTTATTCCTAGGTAGCCTTTTTATTTTCTTTGGCCTTTTGGTTCTTTTGATTTTTCTTTTTCTCTTCTTAAGGCTACCTATAACTTTCCAAACTTAGAGCTATACATTTAATCACACAAGATCCACCATTTCAAACTATGCTTCCCTTATTTCCTTTCAAGCCTCTTATCACCCTTGTTCTTTCTACTCCTTTCCACAACTCATCATACCAAATGCAAGCATATAATTTCATTCCAAAGCGCCAAGCAATACCACGACCCATACCCCAAATCCTAAGCTTATAACTAGTCCCAAAATGCAAGAGCTAGAATCTACATGAGAGCTTAGACTTGTCGTCTCAAACCTAACACTTTATGCTAAGTTCAATCAAAATAAGGCCTCACAAGTATTTACTCTAGAACATTTGGCTTCAAAGGAGGAAAGATAAGGTGGGAGTACTACTTGAGCTAGCCTGAGAGTGGCAAAGTGAGTAAGAAAGCTCAAATATGTATATTATCCATGAATTCACTTTCAATGCAAGGCATGATAATTAGATGTCAAAATTTAGTTCAAGTGAGTAGAGTTGGTTATCAAATTCAAGACCATATTTCAACTAAGATCGAAGTGACAAGTGAAATGATCCAAATATGGTGCATCCTTACTTTCAAGACTTGTTCAAGGGCATCAAAGAACTACTAACTAGGGCATTGAATTGATTACATGAGTTAACATTCTACAAGGAAAAGCTCATCATTGCTCCCAATGCAAATGAGTGCAAACCTATATGAAATGAAATTAGACTCAATCATATAATGCAAATGCAACATCTAAATGATTCTTATTTGGAAAATTTTCAAAATTTTCAATTTTTTGGGTTTTTCTATGCTTTAGATGAATGCATAAGACTCAAGTATGCAAAGGAAAATAAGAATCACAAAACACATGTCAAATCTCTCAACCTCTCCCCCAAACTTAAATTACACAGTCTCTTGTGTAATAAAAGTCCAAGGGAGACCTCAATCAACATGAAAAGATACAAAAACGAAAATCTAAAGAAAATCTATACAAAGGAGGTGGAGATACCTCAAAAACATGAAGAGGAGGAGAAGTGGAGTTAGAGGAAGCTTTGGACACTTTTCCTTGGGTAGATTTGACCTTATACCATGCTCCATGACCTCCAACATCCCTTTTACTAGGATAAACATGAGAATGCCTCCCAATTGCGCTTGTTTTTAAGTCTCTAGCTCGACATGTTGAAGCTCGGATCACCGGGATCATACTCATCATAGAACCAACCCCTAAACTCTTGCATCCTAACCTCCTCAAAGGGTAACTTCCATGGATCATCAATGCTCTCTTCATTGGTGGAGATTAAACCAACATACTTGGCAAAGGGTTGTGCCATTGGAGATTCTTCTTCTTCACCCTCCTTTGATGCTTCTTCAATGTGACTATCCTTTTTCTCCATCTTAGAAATGAGTTGCACATGTGTTTCCTCCTTGCTTGAGAGTTATTTCTCAACAATTGAGCTCTCACTTGCATTCCCTATGCATTCAACAACCAAACCACTTTCACAAGGATCTTCATATCTTATCACAAGATTCACATCAACCATGCATCCAAGAAGAGCTTCAAGTTCTTCTATAGACCCCTCAGCTTCTTGTTGGAGTTCATCATTGATTTGAGCTTTATCCTATTGTTCCTCATTCCATTGGGTGATTTTGGTGTTGATGGATTCAACATGTGATGTATCAACAACTCTTGAACATGGAGTAGGAGTGCCTATTGTGAAGTCAAGCATGTGAATGCTCTCATTAAACTTTTCTTGCTCTTCCAAAATCAACTTCATCAAGTTGAGATTCTCTTCATCATTAGAGATTTGGGAAGAATATGTTGCTCCTTGAGCATACTCCATGTCCCAAGATTGGTATCTCTCACCATATCCATATTGGTTCTCTTGAGCAAAGTCTCCATCCAAAAGTCCTCCTTGATAAGTGGATAAGCTTTCAAAACCATGGTGGCTTGTGGGGTCCCAAGCCATCGCTCTCTCTTGATTCTCTAATATAGCCTTCAACATTGAAGCTATATCCGAATCCATGCTTTCTCCCTTGTGAGTGTGCCTTGCAAAAAGAACAAACACTTGAAAGAAAGTTAGTAACCAAACAAACAAAAACAATAGAAAGCTTAGTCTCAAACTAAACTTAAATCCTAGTGATCAAACAATTCCCACTATGGCAACGGCGCCAAATTGAAACAAGAATTTTTATGTCTTGTAGCAATTTCTCAATTGCTAATGTCATTGCAATATTTGAGATATCAATCCATCTTGGGAGTTTGATGCAATAAAAATACAAAGTTTGGTCTAAGCTAAGCCAAATTCGAAATAAGGGAGACAAGAAACAATTGAAAGCAATCTACTAATTAAGAAAGATACTACAAGACTAATTATATGAGCTAAAGCCTTATTTATCACAAATTAGGTACTAATCACGTAATTAACTACTAAGCAAGATTAACAAATTATTAAAACGAAACCTAGGGATGGAATCATTGATTTGGTATCTAAATGGACAACCTTGCAATCATCTAAGCAATTAAACAAGCCATCTCTATGCCTAGAACACTTAATAAAGACTAATCCATGATGTGTGGTAATAATCCCTTTACTAATCATCCTAATGAACTAATGATGTTTTAGCATTAAAATGATTAGCAAGCATTAAACACAAGTCTAAATAGCATGATAAACACCCTAGGCAACTAATGTCTTAGGCTAGGAATGTAAATATCTTAGAAAGTTGGTTCAAGCATTTCATCAAACACTTGGTGGGTGTATGAAATGCTTATGATCCAAAATAGCAAAGATTATCTATTTGGCATTAGGAACTACTTAATAAGAAGAGAGATGAAAGAATCTATCCTAGATTGCAAGATTGAACCATTAGAAAATCCTAAATCTAACCCATCCCCAAGTTCTTAAGGAACTACTCATTAATCATAGTTAAGCCCACCAAATCAAAGATAAGTAATAAGCTAAACATGATTAGAGAAGAAAAATTAAGAAAGTTTAGAAGAAACAAGAATCTAATTGCATTAAACTTAAAAGAAATATCAAAATCTCCTCAAAACCCCAAAAGGGGCGTTTTTCTGTTTAAGCACAAGAGAAGATACATAAAAATTAGGTTTTTAAATATTTATAGGGAAGGAGGTCAAACCGGGTCAACCCGGAACAAACCGGGTTTTGACCCGGGGTAGCAGTCTTGCGGAAATCGCCATATCTCCCTAACCACAGCTCATAATGACATGAAACAACTTCCAAAGGAAAGGCTATTCAATTACCTACAACTTTCATGAAGAGCTCGAAGGCTGAATCGAAACGAAAAGTCTTCGTTTGATCCGATTTGTACCCAAAAAGAAATCGTCTGGATTCAGTTCGACGAGTTGGTTGAACAAAATTGTCGAACTGAACCCCTGGTGCAGTCGTTCGAGCAGCTGGTCGAACAAAGTTGTCGAACAGAACCGCTGGTTGTTTGGTTCGAGTAGCTGGTCGAACAAACACGTCGAACCCAACCCAAATCGATGTAACTTTCTAACCACGGATCCGAATGACTTTATTCCAATGGCACTAGAAAGAACTCTGGATCCTCTACAACTCTTAAGAAGGCTTCAGAGTCTGAATCTCAGTGCAAGGCCTTCTTCCGGACACATACATTTCCCGCCTCCAATTGCTCGATTTGCTTCTAAAAGACTTTTGCTTCTCATTTGACTGCTTCTCTTCCTCCTCCTGATCATCCATGAGACTCCATATGGTCCTCCAAGCCTCCAAAACACCTAATAAGGACTCAATATGTACAAATATGCAACAACCTAAGCTAACACTCACTAAACTCTAATATGTATGCAAATGGGACTAAAAGTGGCTAAATGAATGCAAAAGTACATGCAAAACTATGTAATATGGATGCTAAAATATGGTTAATTATGAGTCTATCAGTAGACTATTTGCATAAAAGCACTTAGGATTTTTTGTAGGATTTTCTAGAGTTTCGGCATCTCTAGTTGAGAGAAGAGCCTCATGGCTAAACTCTTTTGAAATGTCAGAATTCTAGAATTCTCCTTTCTCAACTTTAATTAATGCATGCTTGTCTAGAACTTGAATCCGTGAGGAACCACTTATAAGAAATATTCTTTGCCCTTCACGATTTGAGTTTATCCCGATCTAGTATATGAATCAAATGTGTTTGCATTGAGCCTCTCTAGTCATGAATATAGTTGCTTTAGTTCAAACATACATGCAAGATAACCCTTACTCTTGATGATTTTCCTTGTACTTACACACTTTCGAGTGTTTTTATTTGATAGGTACAATGGTGGGAGCAACAAGAAGCGGAGCTGTTCTTGCAAGGTCAAGGGATTACCAAACGGAAAAGGGAGATTGAAAGAGACCAGTGGAAAGTTCCAGCCGAGCTGTTACAGTTCGCTCACCCACAGGTGCATCGGGAAGGAGAAGTACGAGTTCCCGACCCACACTGGCCGATATGCGCGCAGCATTCAGGCGAATGGAGTTTAAAGCCACACGCTACCCCCACGAGGAAACAATGATCGAGCTGGGCATCTACGAAGACTGCCAGATCCTTTTCAATGCAATGGGTCTGAAGCGATTCATGGAGAATGCCTATTCATCTCACGACGAGGCGACCTTCCAGTTCCTAGCAACACTGGAAGTGACCTTCTACGCCTTTGGAGAAGAGACTCCAGAGGAAGATGGAGATGGCTATATCCGCTTCAAGTATGGAAGCGAGACTCACCGAATGTCATTTCGGGAGCTCGAGTCGATATTCGGATTCAGCCAAGGCGATATGCGCGAGATGACCCTCAACATCGAAAGGAAGGAGCTGGAGGCACTGTGGGGGCACATTGGAGTGGGCACTTACAAGCCCGGAGTGAACAAGAACACCAGGATAAGGCACTCAGCCCTGATATATGTGCAAAGAGCCATTGCACATACCTTCTTTGCAAGGAAAGAGTGTGGAGTTGTCCTGACCAAGGAACTGGAGATAATGGATAACGGTCTGGTAGAGATCATCCAAGAAACCCGAAATGGGACCGAGCTGAAGGGAAGCAGAAGGAGCACCGGGCTGATCACAATTTTTCTCAAGGAGTGATAAACTCATAATTTAGCATATTTTAGCATCCATATTAGATAGTTTTGCATGTACTTTTGCATTCATTTAGGCACTTTTAGTCCCATTTGCATACATATTAGAGTTTAGTGAGTGTTAGCTTAGGTTGTTGCATATTTGTACATATTGAGTCCTTATTAGGTGTTTTGAAGGCTTGGAGGACCATATGGAGTTTCATAAATAGCCAAGAGGAGCAAGAGAACCAGCCAAATGAGAAGCAGAAGTCTCTTTAGAAGCATATCTAGCATTTGGAGGTGCGAAATGTATGGGTCCGGACGAAGGCATTGCACTGAGATTCAGACTCCGAAGCCTTCTTAAGAGTTGTAGAGGATCCAGAGTTCTTTCTAGTGCCGTTGGAATCAAGTCATTCGGACCCGTGGTGAGAAAGTTACATCGATTTTGGTTGGGTTCGACGACTTTGTTCGACCAGATGGTCGAACCAAACAACCAGGGGTTCTGTTCGACGACTTTGTTCGACCAGATGGTCGAACCACTGCACCAGGGGTTCAGTTCGACGACTTTGTTCGACCAACTCGTCGAACTGAACCCAGACGATTTCTTTTTGGCTACAAATCGGATCAAACGAAGACTTTCCGTTTCGATTCAGCCTTCGAGCTCTTCATGAAAGTTGTAGGTAATTGAATCACCTTTCATCTGGAAGTGGTTTCATGTCATTATGAGCTGTGGTTAGGGAGATATGGCGATTTCCGCAAGACTGCTACCCCGGGTCAAAACCCGGTTTGTTCCGGGTTGACCCGGTTTGACCTCCTTCCCTATAAATACTTAAAAACCTAATTTTTATGTATCTTCTCTTGGGCTTAAACAGAAAAACGCCCCTTTGGGGTTTTGAGGAGATTTTTGAGATTTCTTTTATGTTTAATGCAATTTGATTCTTCTTTTTTCTAATATTTCTTTCTCTAATCATTTAATCATGTTTACTAACATTTCATTCATGAGATTTGTTGGTTTATCCATGTTTAGTGAGTAGTCTCTTAGAAACTTGGGGATGGGTTAGATTTAGGGTTTTCTAATGGTTCAATCTTGCAATCTAGGTTAGATTCTTTCATCTCTCTTCTTATTAAGGAGTTCTTAATGCCAAATAGCTAATCTTTTGCTATTTTGGATCATAAGCATTTCACACACCCACCAAGTGTTTGATGAAATGCTTGAACCACTTTTTAAGAGATTTACATTCCTAGCCTAAGACATTAGTTGCCTAGGGTGTTTATCATGCCATTTAGACTCATGTTTAATGCTTGCTAATAATTTTAATGCTAACACATCATTAGTTCATTAAGGTGATTAGGAAAGGGATTAGTACCACACATCATGGATTAGTCTTAATTAGTGTTCTAGGCATAGAGAAAGCTTGTTTGAGTTGCTTAAATGATTGCAAGGTTGGCCATTTAGATGCCCAAATCAATGATTCCATCCCTAAGTTTCGTTTTTAGTATTTTGTCAATCTTAATTAGTAGTTAATTGCATCATTAGTACTTGATTAGTAGTAATTAAGGCTTAATTCGATATTATTGCTCTAGTAGTGTTTCCTTTAGTTTGTGCCTTGCTTTTAATTATCATTTGTCACTTGAATTGTCAATTTAGCTTAGCTTAAACTAGACTTTGTATTCTTAGTGAATCATCTCCCAAGATGGATTGATACCTCAATATATTGCAATGATATGAGCAATTGAGGAATTGCTTGCAAGAGTAAAAACTCTTGTTTCAATTTAGTTGATAGACTCATAATTTAGCATATTTTAGCATTCATTTTACATAGTTTTGCATGTACTTTTGCATTCATTTAGCCACTTTTAGTCCCATTTGCATCCATATTAGAGTTTAGTGAGTTTTAGCTTAGGTTGTTGCATATTTGTACATATTGAGTCTTTATTAGGTGTTTTGGAGGCTTGGAGGACCATATGGAGTTTCATGGATAATCAAGAGGAGGAAGAGAAGCAGCTAAATGAGAAGCAGAAGTCTTTTAGAAGCATGTTGAGCATTTGGAGGTGTGAAATGTATGTGTCCAGACGAAGGCCTTCCACTTAGATTCAGACTCCGAAGCCTTCTTCAAAGTTGTAGAGGATTCAATGAGCTTTCTAATGCCGTTGGAATCAAGTCATTACGACCAGCGGTTCACGAGATACGGCGATTCTTGCAAGACTGTCCGAATCAGAGCAACCAGAGATCACATCGGTTTGAGGTACATCGGACAACAAACAGATGCAAGACGACCAGAGAATGCATCGGTTTGGCCACCTCGGATTGCCAAACCGAGATGAAGCCACCAGAAATTGCCTCGGTTTGGAGCACCTCGGATTGCCAAACCGATGCGGCGCAAGACTGCCTGAAGTGACTGGAAGATCGGGTCAGATGAAGGCTTTCCATTCCGATTCAGCCTCAGAGCCCTTCATGAAGGTTGTAGATAATTGAATCTGCTTTCATGTGGAGGTGGTTTCATGTCATTAGGAGCTGCGTTTAGGGAGATATGTCGATTTCCGCAAGACTGCTCCTCCGGGTCAAAATCCGGTTTGTTCCGGGTTGACCCGGTTTGACCTCCTTCCCTATAAATACTTAAAAACCTAATTTTTATGTATCTTCTCTTGGGCTTACACAGAAAAACGGCCCTTTGGGGTTTTGAGGAGATTTGAGAGATTTATTTTAAGTTTAATGCTATTTGATTCTTGTTCCTTCTAATATTTCATCTATCTCTTCTTTAATCATGCTTACTAGTATTTCTTTCATAGGATTTGTGGGTTTCACCATGATTAGTGAGTAGTTTCTTAGGAACTTGGGGATGGGTTAGATTTAGGGTTTTCTAATGGTTCAATCTTGCAATCTAGGTTAGATTCTTTCATCTCTCTTCTTATTAAGGAGTTCTTAATGCCAAATAGCTAATCTTTTGCTATTTTGGATCATAAGCATTTCACACACCCACCAAGTGTTTGATGAAATGCTTGAACCACTTTTTAAGAGATTTACATTCCTAGCCTAAGACATTAGTTGCCTAGGGTGTTTATCATGCCATTTAGACTCATGTTTAATGCTTGCTAATAATTTTAATGCTAACACATCATTAGTTCATTAAGGTGATTAGGAAAGGGATTAGTACCACACATCATGGATTAGTCTTAATTAGTGTTCTAGGCATAGAGAAAGCTTGTTTGAGTTGCTTAAATGATTGCAAGGTTGGCCATTTAGATGCCCAAATCAATGATTCCATCCCTAAGTTTCGTTTTTAGTATTTTGTCAATCTTAATTAGTAGTTAATTGCATCATTAGTACTTGATTAGTAGTAATTAAGGCTTAATTCGATATTATTGCTCTAGTAGTGTTTCCTTTAGTTTGTGCCTTGCTTTTAATTATCATTTGTCACTTGAATTGTCAATTTAGCTTAGCTTAAACTAGACTTTGTATTCTTAGTGAATCATCTCCCAAGATGGATTGATACCTCAATATATTGCAATGATATGAGCAATTGAGGAATTGCTTGCAAGAGTAAAAACTCTTGTTTCAATTTAGTTGATAGACTCATAATTTAGCATATTTTAGCATTCATTTTACATAGTTTTGCATGTACTTTTGCATTCATTTAGCCACTTTTAGTCCCATTTGCATCCATATTAGAGTTTAGTGAGTTTTAGCTTAGGTTGTTGCATATTTGTACATATTGAGTCTTTATTAGGTGTTTTGGAGGCTTGGAGGACCATATGGAGTTTCATGGATAATCAAGAGGAGGAAGAGAAGCAGCTAAATGAGAAGCAGAAGTCTTTTAGAAGCATGTTGAGCATTTGGAGGTGTGAAATGTATGTGTCCAGACGAAGGCCTTCCACTTAGATTCAGACTCCGAAGCCTTCTTCAAAGTTGTAGAGGATTCAATGAGCTTTCTAATGCCGTTGGAATCAAGTCATTACGACCAGCGGTTCACGAGATACGGCGATTCTTGCAAGACTGTCCGAATCAGAGCAACCAGAGATCACATCGGTTTGAGGTACATCGGACAACAAACAGATGCAAGACGACCAGAGAATGCATCGGTTTGGCCACCTCGGATTGCCAAACCGAGATGAAGCCACCAGAAATTGCCTCGGTTTGGAGCACCTCGGATTGCCAAACCGATGCGGCGCAAGACTGCCTGAAGTGACTGGAAGATCGGGTCAGATGAAGGCTTTCCATTCCGATTCAGCCTCAGAGCCCTTCATGAAGGTTGTAGATAATTGAATCTGCTTTCATGTGGAGGTGGTTTCATGTCATTAGGAGCTGCGTTTAGGGAGATATGTCGATTTCCGCAAGACTGCTCCTCCGGGTCAAAATCCGGTTTGTTCCGGGTTGACCCGGTTTGACCTCCTTCCCTATAAATACTTAAAAACCTAATTTTTATGTATCTTCTCTTGGGCTTACACAGAAAAACGGCCCTTTGGGGTTTTGAGGAGATTTGAGAGATTTATTTTAAGTTTAATGCTATTTGATTCTTGTTCCTTCTAATATTTCATCTATCTCTTCTTTAATCATGCTTACTAGTATTTCTTTCATAGGATTTGTGGGTTTCACCATGATTAGTGAGTAGTTTCTTAGGAACTTGGGGATGGGTTAGATTTAGGGTTTTCTAATGGTTCAATCTTGCAATCTAGGTTAGATTCTTTCATCTCTCTTCTTATTAAGTAGTTCCTAATGCCAAATAGCTAATCTTTGCTATTTTGGATCATAAGCATTTCATACACCCACCAAGTGTTTGATGAAATGCTTGAACCAACTTTCTAAGAGATTTACATTCCTAGCCTAAGACATTAGTTGCCTAGGGTGTTTATCATGCCATTTAGACTTGTGTTTAATGCTTGCTAATCTTTTTAATGCTAAAACATCATTAGTTCATTAGGGTGATTAGGAAAGGGATTATTGCCACACATCATGGATTAGTCTTAATTAGTGTTCTAAGCATAGAGAAAGCTTGTTTGAGTTGCTTAAATGATTGCAAGGTTGGCCATTTAGATGCTCAAATCAATGATTCCATCCCTAGGTTTCGTTTTTAGTAATTTGTTAATCTTGATTAGTAGTTAATCGCTTAATTAGTGCTTGATTAGTGATAATTAAGGTTTTAGCTCATTTAATTAGTTTTGTAGTATCTCATTTAGCTAGTAGCTTGCTTTCATTAGTTCCTTGTCACCTAAAATTCGAATTTGGCTTAGATTAAATAGTTTCATGTATTCCTAGTGTTGTTAATTTTAACCCCTATGGATTGACATCTCAAATACTACAATGACATGAGTAGTAGAGATTAATTGAAGTGGGAAAAATCCTACTATCAAGGAGCTCCTTCACTACAAGTCATGGATGATTTCCACGCCAAGCGAAAGGCTGCAGATAGGCTGTGGAGGAGTAGTATCTGCCATTCTGAAAGGGGCTGGTGCTGATTTGGAGCAGCCAACGCACGGGATCCGTTGGATAGACATCGAGTACTTGAAGAAGTGCCCGTTTCTCAGGAAACCATATCGGCATGGACACCGATATCAGTAACCCTCCCATCCGAGAGAGCAGCCGTGATATTCCTGTCAAACCCGTATCTGACGTCGATAAGGGAACCTCTGCACCTGGATTTCGAGCCGCAAGAGGAACACTTCTTCCCCTATGGAGCTGACCTTTATGGGGACTACGAGGAAGAATATCGGGAGGAAGCCGATATGGTCGCTGAAGAAGAAGAAGAGGATGAAGACGCCTAAGAGGAGCCTACGGATGAATACGGTTTCCCTCTCTATGGAGCAGAGCGTTACCATTTTGAGCCGATCACGAGCGCAACGCATCGAACTCTCAAGACGGCTCATGATCGGATCAACGTGCTTCAGCGGTATTGCAAATAGCAAGATCGCTCGATTAAGAAGCTAGTCTCCACGGTGAAGGGGATTTAGGGGCACGTGAGAGGTTTGAAGGGCCAAATCAAGTCACTCACCTCGAAGCTAAAATGATCAACGTCCTCGCTATGGCTTGAAGCCGATATGTCACCTGGAGAACAAAAAGGAGAAGAAGAGGAAGAGTCTGATGAAGCTGACAGCCAAGCGCCCCAAGAGAGGCACTCCTTCTCGTTTCTGCCAAGGGAGCACGAGCTAAGTGAGCCAGGAAGGTATTCCTGCCTAGAAGGGAGCATATCGAGGAAAAGACGTGCAAGTCAATCTCCGGTACCGGAATCGGACAATCCCTCTTTCTCGACCAGTGAGGACACCACGTCCTCACACCACACCGAACCATGAGATACCACTCCAGAACCATTGTACATAAGCATTTTTCTTTTTTTCTTTTTTGCTTTTTGATTGAACATTTTGCACTCTCTTAGGACCGTCTTCTTCCTTCCTTCTATCACACAGGGACTGTGTGATTTAAGTTTGGGGGAGTACGTAGTACGTGCATTCACTTAAAGTAAACATCCTGCATTCATCAAATGTGCATATAAAAACACAAAAAAAAATTTAAAATTTTAAAAATTTATCCCACAAAAAAATTCATGTAGTTGCATTTCCATACTAGGATTGAGTCTAGATGCATTCATTTAGGATTCATACGCATTCGCATAAGATGTTAAGTATGATGAATCCTTGTAAATAGCCATTTTTAAGTCATGAATTCAATGCCTTAGTTCTAGGTTGTTTGATGCATTTTGAATTAGACTAAGCTTAAGGCAGCACCACATTTGGAATTCGTCTTGTGAAATTCGGTTTAGCTTGATGCATTGTGATTTGAACCATTTCCTTAATGAACTTGAACCGTTAAATTGAAAATTTAATTATCTTATTCATATTTGTCAATTAACTCATAGATTTGACTTGGACTCTCTTTCCCTTTTTACCACTCTTCTGCTATTCCAAATACCAGACCACACCCGAAACCTAAACCTTTGTTTTAAACCATAAACACTTTTGTGAGAGCATGTGAGGCCTTTGCACCATTTTCGAATCTTCTTAGGCAAAAAGTGTTGGGTTTAAGCCGACAAGGTTAGATTTCCATGTAGACGTTGGCTCACAACTCGAGTCAACACTAGGTTAGGTGGTGTAGATATTGAAACGGCTTGATACCGAAATCTGGAGCCGATATTGCTGGTTAGCCTAGGAAGGGGGGTTGGGTTCCAATTGCTGGTATATTAACAGAAAGGCGAAAGAAGGAAAACCACTGAGTCAGACGGGGACAAGTATAAAGGAGATGGCAGCATCAAAAGGGTTCGAAACAAAAGAAGAAAAGGGCGGTTCCAAAAAGAACCAAAAGAAGGCCAATCAACAAAGTCTATATCCGGTCAAAAACACAAAAGGTGAAACACAAGGAACGCGCATAAGAAGCTACAAAGCCGAAACCAATCTCCAACAAAGAAGAAGTCCCCCAAAAATGACCAGGAAAGATAATATCGAGGAGTAATAACGGGTATAAGGCGAAATGCCAAAGCAAAGGATAGCTTAGGAGGGAGCAGTTTATACTAAGGTAAATAGCGAGATAGATGTTTTGGGTATATGGGAATTTACCCTTGTATGCATCCATTGGTTTTTACCCTTAGAATTTTGCATTAAGAAGATTCCTTTCATGAGTTATCCCGCTTAAACACCTAACTCGTTCGTACTATGTGTTCATATTTAGCTCGTGACCTTACCCTGAACCAAGTGAGTTGATTGACAGGCATGAATGAGATCCACGCTTTAAATTTTCTAATGAATGTGAAAGGGAATTGGGAATTGAATGTGCATCTAAGTTGGGATTGATTTTGCTTGATGTCGCGATAAATGTGGCTTTGGATAGGTAGAATTCAACCTGCATCCTAGAAACCTGAACTTAGACATTGAGTTGATTTCTTTTAAATGGCGTTTTGGATTCAAACTTACATCTTTTCTTTTAAAACCTCACCCCTCTAGTCGCAATAAAGAGTGACAATATCAATATATAGAAATATATATACATAAATATACATATATATAAGATATTGAAATTTATGTATACGTACCTAGAGTAAACGGTTCGTATTTATTGTATCTTCTTGATGAACGAACGTCAATGCCATCATTGCTCCTCCGAGTGCCTCTACCAATAACAGGATCATACCATGTACACTTAAAAAGTGTGATTTTCAAACCGGCTATCCCCTCATAATCTAGTTGTATGATATCAGTTAAGGTCCCGTAGAAATCAGCTTCATCAGATGCATTAGTATAATTCTCTCCTTTAACACATACGCCATAGTTACATGTCTTTCGTCCCTCGCCGTGATTCTGCGTATGAAACACATATCCTCTTGTGAAATAGATAGGCCAAGTTTTGGCCTTATTCACAGGTCCATGCACTATCTCTTGAACCCAAGAAGGAAAAGAATTTGTGGCTTTCCAGTAATTGACCTGCATATAGATATACATTATCAATATATAAAAGTATATATACATACATATATAATATATACATAGATATGAATATTATTTACACATACATAATCTTTCACCCATGCACTATATTCGCCAGCTCTTTTCGCGGAGAGTTCATTTTCGGAGAGTTCTGGATATTTTGCATAAATATATTGTTCGAACATACTGTATAAGACCAACACATATGAGAAATCATCATAGTGGATTATAGTAAAACGTAAATGAAGACATGCAAAATTATACCTCTCAAATGGTTGAAAATAATCACAATTTCGTAAAATATATGCATGTGCGCATCGATAATCCTTCTCTGAAAGCCATATTTCATGCATTTCCCCACTTGGTCGACCTACGTGAGTAAATATATCAGGTACTCCAGGGACATGATATACGTCAACTTCACCTTCGTCGAATCTTGTTATCCTAAATGAGTGAATAGTAATTCACATTAGAATATATAACATCTCTTCAAATTTGATTAATTTTAACATTTACCTTGATTTCGTTTGTATATGTGCGGCAAAGTAGCGCTCCGAGAAATAAGCTACCTCGTCATTGATATATGATTCAACAATCGATCCTGCCACATATCTTTTGTTCTTTGCTTTCCCTTTCAACTTCTTGAAAAATCTTTCAAAAGGATACATCCACCTATATTGCACAGGGCCTCCTAGTTCAGCTTCGTAGGAGAGATGTATAGGCAGGTGCTCCATCACGTCGAAGAATGATGGTGGAAAGATCTTTTCCAAATTGCATATGATTAAAACTATGTTTTGTTTTAGAAGTTGGACATTACTTTTTTGCAAAGTTCTCGAACATAAGTCACGGAAAAATCCTCCAACTCCTACAAAATATATTCAAACAGCAAATTAATGGTTAATATAATATGATATGAAGTATATTTAATTGTTGCATCTTTCATAGAGCTATAAGTAAATGGTACCTGATAATGCAAGGTGCACGTTCCGGTCTAGGAGTTCTGCAAAGATAAATGGTAGTAGACGCTCCATAAAAACATGGCAATCATAGCTCTTCATGCCTGAAAAACTTTCCGTTAACCATATCAGCACAACAAGCTAAGTCTGACGCATAACCATCTGGGAATTTAACCCCATGTTTCACACATTCCAATAAACTTGTTCTGGCTTCTCCTGTCAATGTGAATGCGGGGAAAGGAGCTTTACCATCACTATCAACATGTAAGTGTGGCCTTGAATAGAATCGTTCTATATCCCTTCGTGACATTATGGTGTCTTTTGATTTACCTTTCACACTCATAAGAGTATTCATGATGTTGTCAAAAACATTCTTCTCTATATGCATCACATCAAGATTATGTCGGAGATTGGGGTCCTTCCAGTACGGCAACTCCCAGAATATGCTTTCCTTATGGCAGTTATGCCAATTCCCATAGCCAGCCTTCTTCTTTTTATGACCGTTTCCACCACCATTTTTTTTTGGTGGATTAACACCATCTAACCGCTCGTAGTAAACTTGCTCACCTGTCAAAGACCGAGGTGGATCCTTATTCAAAGCGTGTTTTCATTTCAAGAAGTCCTTTTTATCCTTCCTCAAGAGTGTATGATCTTGAGGAAGAAATCGTCGATGACAATCAAACCAACACGTCTTCCGTCCATTAGGGAGATAAAATGACTCTGTATCTTCCATGCAAATTGGACAAGATAATTTACCGTCAGTCGTCCATCCGGATAACATGCCATAAGCCGGAAAGTCGCTTATCGTCCACAGAAGCACTGCTTTCAGATTAAAATTTTGATTCAAGGATACATCGTATGCATCGACTCCAGTAGACCACAATTCTTTTAACGCGTCAATAAGAGGTCGGAGGAAGATATCCAGACTAACTCGCGGATGATTTGGCCCAGAATTCAGAATTGTTAGAAACAAATACTCTGTATTCATGCACATACCAGGGGGTAAATTATATAGAGTCAAGATCACAGGCCACAAAGAATGATTACGAGACATGCCAAAAAGATTGAATCCATCTCTACATAATCCAAGATAAACATTACGTGGTTCTTCGGCAAACCGGAGATGTAGGTCTTGAAAATATTTCCACTCTGCTGCATCAGACAGATGACACATTTCTCTCTCCTTTGCTTTGTGCTCAGCATGCCATCTCATTGCCGCTGCAGTCTTCTCGCTCTGATACATTCTTTTCAATCTGTCAGTAATTGGTAGATACCACAAACGACTATACGGAACTTTGGTTCTTTTTTGTCCGATGTTAGGCTTCCATCTTGGTGCAGCACAAAATTGACACTTATCCCATTTTTCATCCTCTTTCCAGAAGATCATACAATTGTTAATACAAACATCAATTGTATAATATGGGAGGCCTAAATTGCGCATCAATTTTTATGTCTCGTAATGTGAACCGGTTGACTGGTTTCCGTCTGGTAAATACTCTGTCAACCTATCGCAAATTGAATCCACGCACTTTTCACTCATGTTATAATCTGTCTTATTTTGCAAGACTCGAGCAGCTAAGGATAACTGCGAATGACCTTCGTGACAACCATCGTATAATGGATTTTTCGCTCCTTCTAACTAGTCGTAGAATTTTTGGGAATGGTTATGTATCGGTTCTTCTATATTCTGATAATTATCATACTCATGATAGTTATCAAAATGCTTGGTATCACGAAATGCATCATTCACCATATCTACATATCTATTTTCCACTACATTACCCACTTCTTCACTCCCACTTATTTGTGTTGTATTAACATAACTCGTTCCTAAATCCATATTGATTACTTCTCCATGCTTATACCAAACATAATAATCTGGCATAAATCCTTTACTATACAGATGATTCCAAATTTTTTTCCCCGAGATAAATTTGTCGTTTTTGCAAACACTACAAGGACAGGGAAACTTACCCCTATTGCGCTGCGCTAGAGGCTGGTTATTTGCAAAGGTCATAAATTGATCGACCCCCGCTATAAACTCTGCCGATAAATTTCCCGTCTCTTCATCTATCCTCTTATACATCCACTCCCGATAATTACTATAATTGTAATTTTCCAACATTATATGAGGAAAAAAAAATCTTAATCACTCTTTTTTTTTTTTATCAAACACTCTATATTTTTTTTATCAAACACTCGTTTTTTTTTCATACACTTTTTTCTTTAGGTTTTTAGGTTTCTATACAATGAGAATGGATGATTGTATATATAAAAATATTTGCGACTACAATACGACTACAAAGCGACAACGAGGAGAGTTACACCAACCAGAATGCAGAAAACGTGCTTCACCGGTTTTTTTTATGTCGGCAGAGTTTGTGACTATTTTGCGACTACGTAAAGGATTAGTCACAAAATAGTCCAAACTCTGCTGATATACCTTGTAGTCGCCAAATAGTCGTAAATTTGCAACTATGTTGCGACTACAATTTCCCGACTATATTTTAGTCGCACTATAGTCGCAAAGGGACGACTAGTTTGCGACTACATTTCATAGTCATTAATAAGCGACTATGTTGCGACTAATTATTTGTAATCGCATTATGGGTGGCTAAATAGTCGCTACATAGTCGTTTATTTTTGCGACTTCGGACATAGTCGCACACCGTAGTCACAAATTTGTTGTTTTCTTGTAGTGTCCCTCTTTGCTTCCCTTAGAAACCTCTTGATTGGTCAAATCGGTGTCTTTTATCACCTTAAAGTAAGCAAAGGGTATAACCTTTCCCTTGCATTTCAGCTTGTATCTCATCTCACCACCAGCAAAGAGATCAGGTTTGAGAGTCATACCTTCCAAAAGATCACCGAGGGTTGGTCCTTGCACATTGGACTTCTTGCAAGTGATCACCTATTTTGGTTCTTCTTGAACTTCTTCTGGTTCCCCCTCAAACAATGCATTGAGAGAAACTCCATCAAAGCTAGCCCCATCATAGCATATCTTCAAGGATGGGTCTTTGGTCTTCTCAATCGCCTTCTTGAGCTCGAGGGAGTATGCATGCTCCTTTCCGTTGATCCTCTTCCCTTTCGTATCGGCAGAAGCTAGGAAAGGTCTTCCCAACAGGAGGGTTTCCTTGACATCCTGGTCCATTTCTATTACCAGGAAGTCACTTGGCAATAGCACATTCCCAATCATGAGAGGTAAGTCCAGCAGCTTCCCAACTGTATTCCTCTCACTTCCATCGGCCAGCGATAACGGCTTCTTACGGTCGGTATAAGGGTCATAGCCGAGTCGCTTAGCTGTGGCTAGACTCATAACATTGATGCTTGCACCGAGATCACACAAACAATTATCAAATGTGATCCCTCCGATTGTGCATGGGAGAGTGAATGATCCTGGATCCTCGAGCTTTTTCACTACTAAGGTTTCTTCCTTAGGTTTCTCTTCACGAGCTGCTGCATTCCTTCCTATGGTTGTCATTGCATCAGCATAGAGCTTGTCCTTTAGAGTTACTATGAAATCTGGAATGGGCTTAGTTTTGTCTACATTGTTGAATAGATCTTCAACCTTCTTCAAGGTTTCGATCAATTCGGCCTCTTGTTCCTCTATGAGACGCTTCTTATGCTTCTGGGGGTATGGCATTGGTGGTTTGTAGACTCGCAGGAATGGAGCTTTTGGTGGATCAGTTGGCACTTTCTCTTCAGGGACTTCTAAATTTTTAGAACTATGCCGACATACCTTGTAGTCGCCAAATAGTCGTAAATTTGCGACTACAAGGAGAGTTACACCCACCAGAACGCAGAAAACGTGCTTCACCGGTTTTTTTATGCCGGCAGACATCTTTCAAAGGATGCTCTCTACCCTATTTTGGTCTAGATCTGAGATTCAGGACGTTAGTCGCTCTCAAGATCCTGCGATCAGAATATAGTTCATGACGCTAGACTCATGCAATAAGAACGAATATGGTGAGACAGAAAACCCTAATCTTCGGCCTAAACAATCCGTTTAACAACAGTTAATGAAATTCCCCATAGATCCCCTTAAAGAACACCCAACGAAAGTAAACTACTCAGACATAAAAGAAGAAGTAGAAAACGTGTTTGATGAATGCATAACTTGTATAAATCGATAAGAAAGAAAGAGGGTTCAAGAACAAATCAATCTCCCTCAAAGAACAAAGTGGAAACCACGAATAAGAGATTCGCGGCCGCCGAAGAGAATTCTGTAACTTAGAGTATTTAGGAATGAAAAGTTGATATCTAGAAAAACCCTAAACGACGAGTTATATATAGGTCTTCAAGTGCCCTAGGTCGTGGATTAGGTCTTGGCTTACATAAGACGGTTGCGGGTTTAAGTTGGGCTTCAAATGGGCTCGGGAAATGTGAATGGCCTGGCCGCGCGAGCGACTGGCCGTGGCACGGCCACTGGTCGTTTAGTTCGGCCATGGCGCGGCCAACTCGTCCTTCCTGGTGCTTGACGGACCTTCTTGCTTCTTCCATAACTTGAGATCCAACCGTGGAATTGTCCTCAAATCACTTCGTGGTGAAAGACAGCTAATAAGGCTTCCTTGTCTCCAAATATGAGCTTGATCTTGTGGTGGGAAGGCATTTGTTTGATGTTGAACTTCTGTCCTCGAGCACTGTTTCGGGAATTGTCCATTTTGCTCCAAAATATGCGTCTTTTGCTAAGTTTACCTGAAAAGAGTCTTGAACAACCAAATACTCGAAATCTAGTGTTAATGCATCAAAACCTTAGTGAAATGCTTATTAAAGCACTCACTTATGATAGTAAAAACGGGTAAAATATGCATGTTATCAACTCCCCCAGACTTAAACTTTGTTTGTCCTCAAACAAAACAGAAATCTAAGTAAGGAAAAGAGGTTTGAAAACGTGGAAACTCACCAATACTTGGGAACTCGCCAAGTCTAACAATCGACCTGTTTGAGCCACGTAACTCGGAATTCAGCTTCAAGGCGTTTGGGTCTAGTTACCTTGAGTTTTTCATCCTTCCTGGATACTCTTCATGGTCCCTTTGAGTATTTCGAGCTTTCTCTTGTTGACCCCTTTATTCATTTAGGCGTGCGGTCTCTATCGAGGGAGTATTGGTCGACGAGACATTATACTCTTCTCTTCCAAACATCCAGACAAAGACATTTCAGATACAACTCTCCTATTTTCTCTTCCCTTAGTCGATTTATTCCTGCTTTTCTAGAGTATCATTTTATTTTTTCTATCGACTTTCTTGTTCTATTTTTTTTTTCTTTTCTTCTTAGCCTGAGAATGATCACTTCTTCGAAGCTTTTATGATGTTTGCGAACCGTCGTTGTCCTTTGGGGAACTCAGGTTGCCATTCTCAAACTAAAGCTTTTCATTCTGTTTTTTTTTCTTTTCTATAACAAGGGAAGATCAAGGAGAGGTTGCATTGTATCTACTTAGTCATGTTAGAGTCTAAAAGAGGAGTAAAGTTCGAAGTACCTCAAGCCCCTTGACGAGAGGTTCTGATTCATTAGGTGCGGAGTCAACGCAAGATCCTTCGAGTAATCTAGAGATTAGAAATTTCTCCGTTGGAACGATCCACTCGCAGTGTTCAACTTAGTAAACCTTGTTTCTAAAACCGTGAGAATGGTCATTAAGATTCCTTGTTTCGAAACGACTTGTACCTAGCAAAGTTCATAGTTTCCGACTAAAAGGAAAAAAAAATAGTTTTGACTCTACAAAACGACTAGATAAATGATGCAAGTATGCATAAGACTCATCAAATAAAAGTAAAGTTAGTAATATAAGACACCCCCCCAGACTTAAATCAAACAGTCCCAGTTTGTTTAAATCGAGTTGAGGTGAAAAAGATAGGTAAATTCAAGTACAAGCTTGTGAAGACTTACTTGAAAGTGGCGTTTGGTTTGGTGTGGATGGATGGGTGTGTGGTATGATTGAGCTAAGGACTTGATCATTCTCCTTATGTCCCTGCTTAGAATCGGTTTAATTGAACAAAAGAAATCGAAAACTTAGCTCGAAAGTAAATGTATTGCGCGGTTGAGCTTCCTTGCTTCGGATGGTGGTGGTGGTCGTGATGGATGAGGATGGTGGTAGGCGTTTGGTGGTGGTGATTAGCTCGCCTTTGTTGTGAGGAACAGGTACTCCGGTTGTTGAGTACTCGTCTTTATTCCTTGACCTTTGATAACACCGTGAATGAGAGATGGAAAATATTCTGTCCTTGCGTCTTGAAGATTATGTCACCTCAGAAACTTGACTTGAAGTTTGGGTCTATGCTGGCCTATCCAGTGATCTGTTCGGATCCCGGAAGACAGGTGTTGCTAGTTAGAATTTCAATGCCATATGAAATCCTTACTTGGCTTCGGTAAAGGTCTTGGTCGCGGAAGAGAGAAGCTAGTCTTCGGGAACTTTTCTCTTCGTGGTTTGGTGAAGGAAGTTGCATCTTCTTCCTTCTGGAGCTTGCACTATGGTTTTCTTCCTCTAGAACCGTGGTGTTCTTCTTCGTCTTCGTGGATACAGGTCCGTTGAACGTGCTGGACGAAGTAAGTAGAGAGATGGATCATAGACTTAACCTGACTTGGATGGAGTCTTGTCTTGTCTCGCCGTCTTGGATGCAACAGCAGTGTGCCGCAGTTGTGGAAGTTGTCTTTGCGGTTGATATGTCTATATTTTGCATCATTTTAGCATCTATTTAGCATAAGTTTCTCATCATTTAGGAGTCTAATATAGCATCATATTGTTGCATTATATCATTTAGAGTCCTAGAGTATTCTTGCATGGTTCTTTGCATATTTGGTTGGTTTGGAATCTTAATCAAGTGAGAAGGACACTAAGGAGGTGAGGATGGAGCTGGAGAATGATGCACACCACTTGGAGGGGCAAGAAGAAGCAAAGAAGATGAAGAGGAGGATTTCTCACAGCGGATCGACGTACCAGATCGACGAAGGACGTCGATCCAGACTTCCAGGAGCACGGATCGATGAAGCGGATCGATGAAGCCACGCCGAACCATATTTCCAGGACGACGGATCGACGAGATGGATCGACGTAGTCTCGTCGATCCAAAATTCCAGGAGCACGGATCGATGAAGCGGATCGATGAAAGACGCCGGACCAGAAGCAAAGACTGTGAGCATGGATCGACGTAATGGATCGATGAGTCGTCGATCCGTTCTTAAAAAGGGTCGGATCGACGAGATGGATCGACGAACACGTCGATCC
>JAHZTW010000006.1:17205137-17254387 GCA_020283515.1 Alliaria petiolata | reverse complement strand
GATTTTGATAATAAAAAGATAAGCTTTCTAAGTAAAAGAAGGATTAAGATGGGTTTTATGAACTAGGTAACTCTCAGATCATTTATCAAGCTAAAGCTTTTGGATCACATCAAGACTTGGTCTTTGATGGTGATTCTTAGGTAAAGGGATCCTCAAATCGTTTAGCCCATGGTTTTTGGGTATAAACTCTTTTAATCTCTATCACCATAGACTAGCTCTTGCATAGCGGTACAATAGAAGAAACAAGCATCTACAACGTCCCTATTGAACCGTAAGACCCTTAGACAAATGGTTCGTCTGAGCCTAAGGAGTCAAACTCTTGTTCATGGTTCCGGCTAAGCAAGCACGTGGTTTTCATGTCAAGCCGCCTGTGGTCTTTATACTAGATGATCAAACTAGACTAAGCTTTGGGAGTGATAAACAAGAAAGAATCTAACTTTATGTTTTAGCTAAGCAAGAAATCTAAATCTGAGAGTCCCTGGGTTCTTTTAACCCATCAAAACCCTAAAAAGGACTACTCACGCGTAATTTGAGAAACCTCAAGATCCATAAGGATAAGAAGGTGACTCACAGCTTGCAAGATAGTCGAAAACAAGAAAAGGGAGAAGTTTTAACAAGAAATGCTATGAAACAATACTTGTAAACTTCGAAATGAATCTCTAGGCTTTGAACCCAAGTTGATAACTCCATATTTTACATCTTTTTAGCATGAATTTAGTATAGGTTTTGCTCTCTTTTATGCATTCATTCACTATTTTTTGTCCCATTCATTCATATTAGTTTTAGGATAGCATTGCATATTTCGCATGTTTGGAGTGCTTGGCAGGTACTTTTGGAGCTTTTGGAGGTTCTGTGGAGTTTGGGGAAGAACAAATGAGAAGCCAAGGCAAGAAGGAGCAAAAGAGAAGACTTCTACAGCCACCACGGTCAGCTACAACGACCTCATCCTGATATGAAACAAGACGTCTGCTTCCAGATCAATCAACCAAACTGAAATAGACAACCCCTTGTGGAAAGATCAGATCGAACGAAAGGCTTTCAGCTCGATTCAGCTTCTTTTGTCTTCATACAATTTGTAGAGGATCGAGCTAGCTTTCGTCTGATGGAAATATGAAGTCATTACAATCGGCGGTTCAAATGTTACTGCAGAAATAGTGAGCATCGGTCTGGACAGCTCGACAAGCTAGTGTATAACGGGCAAGCATAGCAACTTGTGCCCGATGAAGCTTCTGCTGGAAAGATAAGAGCTTGGAGCCAAAATGGGGTACCATATCGACGTGAAGCCGTTGCAGCATAATTCCAAAAGAGCACAAGAGTCCAAAGAAGTTTGCTTTTAGCATTGGATCCCATTTGTGAGGATAAGGCTCACTAGGGTTTTTGTGGTTCTCCTATAAATGTCTAGCCCCTTCTCATGAAATACCTCTCTTCCCTCTTTTCCTTTTAGACATATTTTAGTTTTTGCTTAGTTCTCTTTTATTTTCAAGAACCATGTAAATACTTTTTATTTTAATTTAGTTTTTGCACTTCTCTTAATTTATTTCTTCTTGTTCTTACCTTCTAATATTGTTTAGCCACATATTCTTCATAGGATTTCGTGGTTATGCATTATTAGGATTTATGTTTAAGCTTTTATTTTGTTCTTGAGTTCAAGAACTTTTCTTTTAGATTTATGCTTAACCAAAACTTGTTCTTTAGCATTTTTTGGTAAAGCCTTTGTCTTTATTTTATTTCTTGTCATAGATCTCTCTCTAATCATGCTTAACTTTTATTTCCTCATGGATCTTGAGGTTAAACATATGAAAAGGGAGTAGATTTCGTGGTTATTAGGGTGTGAAAGATTTATGGTGATAGATCTTGATGCTTATGCATTTAATGATCTTAATCCTTTCTTGTTTATTGTTCTCATTGCTTAGTCTAGCTTGATAAACTAGTGTAAAGACTATAGGCGGCTTGACATGTACACCACGTGCTTGCTTAGTCAAACCCATAAACAATAGATCTACCTTTCCTAGATTAAGAAAAACCATCTGTCTAGGGGGATTTCGGCTTTATAGGGTTGGGTACCCTTGCTTGCTATTCTCATGGATCACTACGTGGGAGCGAGGTTAGGTTGTGAGTTAGCAAAGTGACTTCTATCACGACGGTGGATTAGTCTTTATTAGAAACCATATGCCTAAGGATTACCATCTAAGACCCAAGGTCTAGATGTTGTTTTAAGTCATCATTGATCGCCCATATGCATCAAATATATCAAATATTTTATCCTAAGAACCTCCTTTGTCTTTTCTGTTCTTAGCCTTTGTTTAGGTTGTGTTAGATTTTGCTCTTTATTTGTTTTCTCTTATTTCTTGTTTGTCACTAGGTTGTTAGCTTTTCTTCTCTTTTTCTATCTTTTCTTTTTGCTTTTAGTAATCATTTAGGCTGTTAGAAAACTTCCCTTCTCTATTAGCTTAGCTTAGCGAGTTCTCTATATCTCAAGTGTCATTAGCTTCCCAAGTTGATTGACACCTCAAATACTACAATGACATTTGTGTTTGAGGATTGACCAAAAGGCCAAAAACCTATGCATCAAATGGCGCCGTTGCCACTTGGGATTGTTTTAATGCATTTGAGATTGAGTTCTTGCTTAGACTAAGCATTTATTTCAAATCTGATTTTCGTTTTATTTTGTTTCTCTTTCGGTACAATGAGGAAGTCAAGCTAGAGACACAAAACAAGCGCACTTGAGAGGCAGTCTCATGTTTATCCAAGTCAAGAGGGTCATGGAGGTCATGAACCATAACCAAAAGGGACCAAAGGAGCTAAAAGGGGATGGTGCAATGGCTTGTGCCTGATATCACAGCCATAACGGGCTGGCATAACGGCTTGTGCCCGATATCGGAGCCACACCGAGCTGGTGCAACAGCCTGAGCCCAAGAGAAGCCAATACGAGCTGGCATAACGCCTTGTGCTTGATATTGGAGCCACACCGAGCTGGTGCAACGGTCACACCCCGATATGCAGCCCATCCAATGTAAGTCTTCTTTCTCCCTAAACCCTACTCCACTCCTTGTGACTGCCATTACTCCTTGCATATTTTTGGTGTTTTTGGGTCCTTCTCTTGAACTTTTATTACACAAGGGACTGCGTAATTTAAGTTGGGGAGGGGGAGGGTTTGTGTCGTTTGACTTTGTGTTTTGTTTTCTTATTTTCCTTTTGCATACTTGAGTCTTATGTATAATTTTTTTTTAAAGCATCTAGATGTATTTACATTCTAGGATTGAGTCTAGTTGCATAGCATATAGGATTCATTAGCTTTGCATAGGGTGAATTTCCTTGTAAATTGTCATTTTAAGTCATGAGGTCAACGCCCTTGTTCATAGTTGTTTTATGCATTTTGAGTAAATTCAAATTTGAAGTTGAACCACACTTGGACCATATACTTTGTTATTTAATTCTTTGCTGAAGCACACTTGATTTGATTCTTTTCCCTAATTATACTTGAACCGTAAATATTGATTCATAATTATCATGTTTGTGTTTTGGATTTCAACTCATGGATATTAACTTGGGCTTTCTTTTTCCCTTTTATACCACTCTTTGCTAGTCCAAGTTACCCTACCACACCCAAACCATAACTATCGTTCCAAACCTTAAAACACTTTTTATGAGAGATATGTGAGGCTTTTGCATTATTTTTCGAATCTTCTTAGGCAAAAAGTGTTGGGTTTAGGCTGACAAGGTTAAAATATCATGTAGGCTTTCGCTCACCACTCGAGTCAACAATAGGTTAGGTGGTTTACAATGGAAAACGGTTTGACACCGATATGCCTAGCCGATAACTTTGGGTAGCTTAGGAAAGGTGGGTTTTGAGTGTTTATCTAAGAGAGGAGAAGATAGGAAGAAAGGTTCAATGGGGTTAAATGGGGACAACAAAACAGTGAGATGGCGGCTGCAAAAAGAAGCTCGAAATCAAAGAAGAAAAGGCGTTTCCAAAGAAGCAAAAGAAGGCCAAACAACAAAGTCTAACCCGGCCAGCAACACAAAAGGTGAAAAACAAAGGAGCGCCACCATATGAGCCAAAGAGAAAGCCGAAACCGATCTCAAATGAAGAAAGAAGAAGTCCCCCCATGAGCAAAGAAGGTGAACCGAGGAGTACAAACGGGTACAAGGCGAAATGCCTAAGGAAAAAGGTAGCTTAGGAAAGGGAATATGGTTTAGACTAAGGTAGAAAGTAATTAGGTGCTTGAGTAGATGAGAATTTATCATTGTATGCATCAGTTAGTTTTTACCCTTAGCATTTTGCATTAATAAGATTCCTTTCATTGAGTGATCCTTGCTAAACACTTAACCCTTTTACTTCGAGTTCACTTTTAACTCGCGAACCTTGCCCTTAGCCAAGTGAGTTGAATGACGAATATAAGCATGATTCACGGTTTTTATCTTTAATAAATGTTAAGGGGATAGGATGATTTGATTGTGTGTGTAGGTTGAGATTAAGTGCATTGTAGTTTGAGATAAGTGTAGCTAAGACTTTGGAGTAGAATACATTTGATTTGCATCCTAGAACTTTAAACATGGACGTTGATTTGATCTCTTTTAATGGCATTTTGGACACCCATTTTCAAACCTCAGTCTCTTGTTTGTCTTTATTTGCTTGAGGACAAGCAAAAAGGCATGTTTGGGGGTGTTGATAACTCCATATTTTACATCTTTTTAGCATGCATTTAGTATAGGTTTTTCTCTCTTTTATGCATTCATTCACTAGTTTTTGTCCCATCTTCATTCATATTAGTTTTAGGATAGGCATTGCATATTTCGCATGTTTGGAATGCTTGCCAGGTACTTTTGGAGCTTTTAGAGGTTCTATGGAGTTTGGGAGAAGAACAAATGAGCAGCCAAGGCAAGAAAGAGAAAAAGAGAAGACTTCTACAGCCACCACGGTCAGCCACAACGACCTCATGCTGATATGAAGCATGACGTCTGCTTCCAGATCAATCAACCAAACCAAAATAGACAACCCGTTATGGAAAGATCAGCTCGGACGAAAGGCTTTCATCTCGATTCAGCTTCTGTTTTCTTCATACGATTTGTAGAGGATCGAGCTAGCTTTCGTCTGGTGGAAATATGAAGTCATTACGATCGGCGGTTCAAAAGTTGTAGCGGAAATAGCGAGCATTGGTCT
Organism: Alliaria petiolata; assembly: GCA_020283515.1. Taxonomy (NCBI): domain Eukaryota; kingdom Viridiplantae; phylum Streptophyta; class Magnoliopsida; order Brassicales; family Brassicaceae; genus Alliaria; species Alliaria petiolata. Next base: position 17,249,223 of record JAHZTW010000006.1, on the reverse strand, counting down.
GGACAGCTCGACATGCTAATGTATAACGGGCAAGCATAGCGACTTGTGCCCGATGAAGCTTCTGCTGGGAAGATAAGAGCTTGGAGCCAAAATGGGGTACCATATCGACGTGAAGCCGTTGCAGCATAAGTCCAAAAGAGCACAAGAGTCCAAAGAAGTTTGCTTTTAGCATTGGATCCCATTTGTGAGGATAAGGCTCACTAGGGTTTTGTGGTTCTCCTATAAATGTCTAGCCCCTTCTCATGAAATACCTCTCTTCCCTCTTTTCCTTTTAGACATATTTTAGTTTTTGCTTAGTTCTCTTTTATTTTCAAGAACCATGCAAATACTTTTTATTTTAATTTAGTTTTTGCACTTCTCTTAATTTATTTCTTCTTGTTCTTGCCTTCTAATATTGTTTAACCACATATTCTTCATAGGATTTCGTGGTTATGCATTATTAGGATTTATGTTTAAGCTTTTATTTTGTTCTTGAGTTCAAGAACTTTTCTTTTAGGTTTAAGCTTAACCAAGACTTGTTCTCTAGCATTTCTTGGTAAAGCCTTTGCCTTTATTTATTTCTTGTCATAGATCTTCTCTCTAATCATGCTTAGCTTTTATTTCCTCATGGATCTAGAGGTTAAACACATGAAAAGGGAGTAGATTTCGTGGTTATTAGGGTGTGAAAGATTTATGGTGATAGATCTTGATTCTTATGCATTTAATGATCTTAATCCTTTCTTGTTTATTGTTCTCATTGTTTAGGCTAGCTTGATCAACTAGTCTAAAGACTATAGGCGGCTTGACATGTACACCACGTGCTTGCTTAGAGAAACCCATAAACAAGAGATCTACCTTTCCTAGATTAAGAAAAACCATCTGTATAGGAGGATTTCGGCTTTATAGGGTTTGGTACCCTTGCTTGCTATTCTCATGGATCACTACGCGGGAGCGAGGTTAGGTTGTGAGTTAGCAAAGTTACTTCTATCACGACGGTGGATTAGTCCTTATTAGAAACCATATGCCTAAGGATTACCATCTAAGACCCAAGGTCTAGATGTTGTTTTAAGTCATCATTGATCGCCCATATGCATCAAATATATCGAATATCTCATCTTAGGAACCTCCTTTGTCTTTTCTGTTCTTTGCCTTTGTTTAGGTTGTGTTAGATTTTTCTCTTTATTTGTTTTCTGTTATTTATTGTTTGTCACTAGGTTGTTAGCTTTTCTCCTATTTTTCGTTCTTTTCTTTTTGCTTTTAGTAATCATTTAGGCTGTTAGAAAATTTCCCTTCTCTATTAGCATAGCTTAGAGAGTTCTCTATATCTCAAGTGTGATTAGCTTCCCAAGTGGATTGACACCTCAAATACTACAATGACATGTGTGTTTAAGGATTGACCAGAAGGCCAAAAACCTCCGGTCAATCAAGCTTTGAATTATAAAACATCATGCATTCATCAAATATGCACTAAAAAGCTTGTTGTCACTCCAACCACGCCCAAAGACCTCCAATCAACAACGACTAAAACTATTTTTGAAAGAAAAGGGCAGTACCAAAAAGAAGCAAAAGAAGGCCAATCAACAAAGTCTAAATCTGGCCAAAACACCAAAGGTGAAACACAAGGAATGCGCATAAGAAGCCATAAAGCCGAAACCGATCTCCAACAAAGAAGAAGTCCCCTGAAAATGACCAGGAAAGGTAATATCGGGGAGTAATAACGGGTATAAGGCGAAATGCCGAAGCAAAGGATAGCTTAGGAGGGAGCAGTTTAGACTAAGGTAAATAACGAGATAGATGTTTTGGGTAGATGGAAAAATTTACCCTTGTATGCATCCATTGGTTTTTACCCTTAGCATTTTGCATTAAGAAGATTCCTTTCATGAGTGATCCCGCTTAAACACCTAACCCGTTCGTACTATGAGTTCATATTTAGCTCGTGACCTTACCCTGAACCAAGTGAGTTGATTAACAGGCATGAATGAGATCCACGCTTTAAATTTTCTAATGAATGTGAAAAGGAATTGGGAATTTGAATGTGCATCTAAGTTGGGATTGATTTTGCTTGATGTTGCGTTAAATGTGGCTAAGGCTTTTTGGATAGGTAGAATTCAACCTGCATCCTAGAAACCTGAACTTAGACATTGATTAATTTCTTTTAAATGGCGTTTTGGATTCAAACTTACATCTTTTCTTTTAAAACCTCACCCCTCCGGTTGGCTTCTTGAGGACAAGAAAAAAGGCAAGTTTAGGGGTGTTGATATCTCTGTAAATTGCATGTTTTTAGCATACATTTCACACCAGTTAGGACCCCATTCATGCACTTTCATCTTAGTTTTCATCACATTTTCACTCATGTTAGGTCTAGATGCATTAGGTTAGTTCTTTGCATATTCTTGCATGTTTTGGAGTGTTTTCTCAGGTGTTTGTGAATGAGGATGGTCCAAAGAAGAAATCTAGGAAGAGAGATCTCGAAAGGAGGACGAACAGCTGATATCGAGCACGGATAACGGCCCCTTAGCCGATATGGACAAGCGCATGACGAGTAGCAGCGACTTAGACCCGAAAGAAGCACCCCGGAACGAAGATCCAGCAGGAGGATTCCATGAAGACGAATATCGGAGCAAGGCAACGGGAAGTCCCCGATCCAAGTAAAGAGGAAGGCAAGTCACCACGACATGATCCCGAAGCACTTGCCCGATATGGAGACTGCTCGAAGAATCACAAGAAGTTGGCATATCGGCTTACTCACCACGGCATGAAGCCGATACGCTACAGTCCAAAAGAGTACCATTTCGGGAAAGTGGTCCTAACAATTTAGGTTTTTTCTCTTTCATGTATAAATACTTTGTCCCCCACGCCTATCTCTCTATCTCGCATTCCAGTTATATTTTCTGTCTTTTTGTAACCAAAACTCTTAGTTTTCTTTCACCATTGAAGCTTGATTCAAAGCTTGGATCTTTTATGATATTTTGATTCAAAGCTTGATTGACCAGAGGTTTTTGGCCTTCTGGTCAATCCTCAAACACACATGTCATTGTAGTATTTGAGGTGTAAATCCACTTGGGAAGCTAATGACACTTGAGATATATAGAACTCGCTAAGCTAAGCTAATAGAGAAGGGATATTTTCTAACAGCCTAAATGATTACTAAAAGCAAAAAGAAAAGAAAGAAAAAGAGAAGAAAAGCTAACAACCTAGTGACAAACAAGAAATAAGAGAAAACAAATAAAGAGCAAAATCTAACACAACCTAAACAAAGGCTAAGATATTTTGGTGCATCACCCGCACCTATGATCCTTGGAGGTCTTTGGGCGTGGTTGGGGTTTTCATTACCCCTTCCAGCAGCAGCATGGTGTGGTACTACCTAGCTTGGTCTTGCTCATCCATACCCTCAAAATCAACAATACTCGGTTGCGCTATCTCCTCAAAGTCTTGTGCTTGTTCTCTTTGCCTTCTTAACCTTGCACTTCCATGTTGATGAATGTTGTCTAGACGTGGTAATAAGTTGTTGTCACCTCTAGAACGCAGAATCATGTACCTGAGGATACAAGTAAGAAGGTAGATAGATTAGTAACCAAAATAGAAATACGGAGTTAATCTCTACTAAGCTCCAAATCCTAATACTAGGTTTTTAGGTTTTTGATAACTAGGTTTTTAGGGTGATTATCAACTCCTTAAGCATAGTATTGTCATTGTAATAATTCATGTTTTCAATCCAATTCGGGTTGTTGAAAGGTACCAAGAATACAAGAGCTTTGTAAAACTAAGTGAAATCCGGATAATTGGGGAGAAAAGCAGTAAAAACTAATTGCAGCTACTAGTTGAGTATGAAAACTATTTTAAAACCCATACTGGGATGTTAACTAACTAGAAGACAACTTTTAGGAATTTAAATAAGACATCTACAATTTTTATAAAATCAAAATCTAAAGACGGAACAACTAGGCGATTTCTAGCTAACGAAATGATTTTTAGAAACTAGAAATAAAATTCTACTGACTTCTAACTAATTACCAGGGTGCGAAATAAGATATTAGGGAATTTCTAAAATACTAATAATACCAAGAACACAACTTTATAAAGTTTAAGACCCTAATGAAAGCATTAAGCTAAAAAGATTATTTTTGGAAGCTAAGACAAAAGATTTAAACTTTAAACTAAAGGAAGATGATTTCGGGTTTTCAAATACCAAAAAGCAGTCTTTAAGGTTGGGGATCACGCTTAAGGAGGTCCAAGATTTAAACTTTGGGTTTTGAAAACATAGATCTACACATTTGTGCTATCTCTAGGCCTTAATAAGCTCATAACTAGATTCACCCATGGCTCGTGGTGTGAATCCTTTCTCCACCCTTTCCTCCTAACCCATGGTTCGTGGTGGAAAGAGAGGGTGAAGAACATGAAGCTTAGATCTTAAAACATGGCCTAACTAGCTTTCTAAGCATCCATGGCGTTTGAGAAAGGATGAGCTAATCTCTTGGCTTTGGATTTAAGGGATCTCCTAAATCATTCTAGGATAAGGAAATCCCGGAGATCAAAGGGATCTTTCTCAAGAGTCTCTAGGCTTTAAACGCCCAAATCCATGAAGAAATCAAGTTAAGAGCAAGAAAACCGAAGCTTAAACCCTTAAACCCTCCTTAATCACCCTAACCTCAAACCCTTGGTGGATTACTCACTAAGCATGATTAAAGCATAAGAAAACGTAGAGGAAGAAAAGCTAAACATGATTAAGTGACTAAGCAAAAGAGATTAAGAGAAGTACCTAAGATTAAAAAGAAAGATTAAGGTTTTACAAATATGAAAAGCTTGAAAACCAACAATGGCGTTCTTAGGCTAAAAGAAGGAGGAGACAAATTGTGTGTATTAGGGATCCATGACCAAAAATAGGTCAAAAACCTTTAATAAATAAGGGGACATGGTCCCCTCACTAAACTCCAAAATCCGTGAGCTGTCTGGACAAGGTTAGAGATCGACTTGAGTTGTTGATCTCTCACTCGATCTTCCGCATGGAACGTCCTCTTTTGCTCGATCGTCGGGTCGATTCAGTAGGATGGATCAAGCGCTTCTAACGATCGTCTGATTTGACCCTTAGATGATCGAGTCGTGACCTCGAACTGGCTCTCGTTCTTCTCGGGCTCAGTTTCCGTGTCCGTACTCACGTTCGATCATCTTGGTCGATCTAGACCTCGATCCTCTTTCTTGAAACGACCCGAGTGTCTCGATCTTCTTGTCGATCTCGTCTAGATCGACCTGCCTAGCTCGATCTCCCTCTCGATCTCTGTTCCTTTGTTGCATTGCTGAGTTCTTCCAGATGTCCATAGGCTTCTTTTCAATCCTTAGCATATCCACGCACCCTCAATGTCCTCATCGACTTGAGACCGTTTTGGAGAAGCAGTTTCGGCTTGATACTGTTTCTCCTCGTCGAAAGTGGTGATCATTTTGCAATACTCCTCTGGGTTCATGACGGATTTTCCAGGAAGGTTGCTCTGCTGGCTTGTTGATGCAATGCCTTTGTTGTTTTCAAGTGTCTTGACATGAGAGGCCAAAGCTTCAATCTTCCCGGATAGCTCGGTGTTTACACCATCTATCTTGTTATGCACTTCAGCAAAACGTTTGTGTATATCCGTCTGAATGTGTGTTTATCCTTGTAGAAGTTGCTTGAGAGTGCCTTTCAAGTCAAAACCAGCTTGAGCAGGTACAAATCCTTGTTGATTCGTGTAGGGCACGAACGACTTTCCTCCTCCTGCTTGTTGTTGTGGATAGGTTTGGTCTTGGGGGTTGGCAACGTTTGTGCTTCTGTAGGAGAGGTTGTTTTTGGTCTCCATGTAGTGTAACCTCCTTGAGCATTGATGTAGTGAACATCTTCGGTCTGAACGTCCTCCCCCTCTTGGACTTGAGTGTATTCCTCCACGAAATGGACCTCCTTTTGTACTTGAGCAAGTAGCAACTTGTCAAGTTTCTCGTTTAGTTCCTTGATCACTTTCCGGCTTCCATATACTTCTTCTTTGGAGCCACGGTTGGATCTGTCGTAGTCTTCGTGGTAAGAAGAGTCACTTTGAGATAAGTTCTCAACTAGCTTAAGGCCATGTTCTACGTCCTTTGCTAAGAAGTTGCCATTACTCGCCGTGTTGAGCAACATTCAAATTTTGGGGATAACACCTCAGTATAGAGTACTGAGGAGTGACTCTTGGCTGAACCCATTGTTAGGGCACTGAGTCGTGTATCCCTTGAATCATTCTCAGGCTTCACTGACGGTTTCATTGGATTTTTTAGTATCCCCTTATCTCGTTCCTCAATCGGGCTGTTCTCGATGTGGAGAAGAACTTCGTCAAGAAAGCCATCTTGCATTCTGCCCACGAGGTAATGGATTCGTGTGGCAGAGTCTTCTCCCAAACGTGTGCTTTGTCTCCCAATGAGAAAGGGAACTAATGCAGCTTGAAGCCGTTTTCGCTTACACCGTTGATCTTGGTCATGGCGCATACAAGGTCGAACTGGTCGAGTGGGTCTTCCAAGGGCAGACCGATGATCGGTTGTTCTGCACCATGAAGATGAGACCACTCTTGATCTCGAAATTGTTGTTCTGCACTGGTGGTGGCTGGATGCCGTGTCGGCTTGCAGTCAATATCGGTGCATCTCCTGCGACGATTTGCCAAACAACTCTCTGTGGAGCTGCATCACGAGGGTGTACTCTTGCGCCTTGGACTCCTTGTGGACCTTGAGGTCCTTGTTGGCCTTGTTGGCCATGTGCACCAGCTGCGCCCACAGCTCCTTGAGCACCTTGTTGAATATCCATCGTTACACGGCTTGTTCCCGATTTTTTCTTTCTAATCGTTCAAGCAGGTGTATATCGTCGATTGGGGGAACAAGATTTGTCGTGCCGTGTGAACGTAGGTTCATGTACCTATTATAACCGAGAAATCAAAGTAGAAGCGTTAAATAACTTGAAAAATGAAAACTTGTCCTTGTAACGACCAATAACCGAAATGACAAAATTAATCCCAAATAGGAATGGCGCCAATTGATAACAGGTGTTTTACCCTGTTAGGTCAATGACCCAACACCTTTAACCGTTTGCAGTATAGTGTATGGGATATCAATCCATTTTGGGAGTGTTTAGTGAACAGATCGATTATATCAGTTTTACAAGTCAAGCTTATAATGGTAAAAGGGTAAGACTTTACTGCTAGAAAAGACTAAAGACTGGATCTTGTGTCACTCAAGATCATAAATATGTAAACTTTAAACAACTTGAGAAAGAAGTAAAGATATAAATGGTAAAGAGATAAGCTTTCTAAATAAAAGAAGGATCAAGATGGGTTTTATAAACTAGGTAACTCTCGGATTGTTTAACAAGCTAAAGCTTTTAGATCACATCAAGACTTGGTCTTAGATGATGATTCTTAGGTAAAGGGATCCTTAAATCGTTTAGCCCATGGTGTTTGGGTCTAAACTCTTTGTATCTCTATCACCATAGACTAGCTCTCGCTTAGCAGTACAATAGAAGAAACAAGCATGCTAAAACGTCCCTATTGAACCGTAAGACCCTTAGACAGATGGATCGTCTGAGTCTAAGGAATCGAACTCTTGTTTATGGTTTCGGCTAAGCAAGCACTTGGTTTTCATGTCAAGCCGCCTGTAGTCTTTAGACTAGATGATCAAGCTAGACTAAGCATTGAGAATGATAAACAAGAAAAAATCTAACTTTATGTTCTGGCTAAGCAAGAAATCTAAATCCGAGAATCCCTTGGTTCTTTTAACCCATCAAAATCCTAAAAATGACTACTCACGCGCCATTAGAGAAACCTCGAGATCCATAAGGATAAGAAGGTAACTCATGGTTTGCAAGATAGTCAAAAACAAGAAAAGGATGAAGCTTTTACAAGAAATGCTATGAAACAAGATTTGATAACTTCAAAATAGCATAAAAGATTCAAGCTTTAGAAACAAGCTTCAATGGTGAAAAGACTAAGAGTTTTTGGTTACAAGAAAGACAGAAAAACTAATTGTGGAGCGAGAGAGAGACAAATAGGCGTGGGGGACAAAGTATTTATACATCAAAGAGGAAAAACCTAAAACATTGGGACCACTTGCCCGAAATGGGTACTATTTTGGACTGTAGCGAATCGGCCTTATGTCGTGGGAACAAGCCGATATGCCAACTTCTCGTTATCTTCGAGCAACCTCTATATCGGGCAATCATTTTGGGATTAAGCCGTCGTGACTCCTTTTGCTTGCTGTTTGTATCGGGGTCTTCCCGCTGCATTTCTCCGATATCCGTCTTCAGTGAATCCTCTTGCTGGACCTTCGTTCCGGAGTGCTTCTTTCGGGACTAAGTCGCTGCTACTCATCCATATCGGCTAAGGAGCCGTGATCTATGCTCGATATCATCTGCCCATCCTCCTTTCAAGATCTCTCTCCATGATTTCTTCTTCGGACCATCCTCATTCACCATAGCACCTGAGAAAGCATTCCAAAACATGCAAGAATATGCAAAGACCTAACCAAATGCATCTAGACCTAACATGAGTGAAAATGGGGTAAAAGCTAAGATGAAAGTGCATGAATGGGGTCCTAACTAGTATGAAATGTATGCTAGAAAGATGCAATTTACAGATATATCTCATTGCTAGCCACCATCTTGTCTTCGTACCCAACACTCTAAGAGCTCATTTCTTCAATCACACATCCTCCTTTGCTCTTGTGCCTTATCTCTATGAAAGAATCCTCTTCTTCTAGAGATTTGTGTGAATCGAGCATTTTCAAATATCACAAGCTTGCTCCATGTAGATACCCATTCTTGCCATGCTCCTTTGTCAATGCTACTTGAAGATGGTCTTCCATAGCTAACTCTTCAAGATACTCATCTGCTAAGCGATCCATTGTATCAACCCAAAAGGTTTGACCCTCAATGCTTGGTTTCTTCAAAGCATCATTGATGTCATACATGGGCACAAAATTCTTTCCCAAGTGCAAATCAATCTTACCCTTCCTAACATCAATGATAGCTCCCGCGGTGGCCAAGAAAGGTCTCCCAAAGATCAATGGATCCCTTGGTTCTTCATCCATCTCTAGGACCACAAAATCGGTGGGAACCTCAACATTCCCTATCATAACCGGTAAATCTTAAGCAATCCAATTTAGAGCCTAATGGACCTATCCGCTAGCACTAGAGAGATCCTACACTCATTGTAGCGGTTGAAACCAAGTCTTTTAGCAACTGAAAGTGGCATCATGCTCGCACTATGATGTGATCCTAGACAAGACCAGGAGCTTGGATCGTGAAGATAAAGATAAGGAGCAGCTCGTACGGGAGCTTGTAGCTGAGGAGGAGTTTGAGGCTGAAGAAGCAGTTCGTTATGGAGCTATGCTCGAGCTAACATGGAGAAGACACGAACCTAAACCTCCCTGGTTTATGATTTAGCTATATATATTCAACCTAAATGATTTTTAACAAATGGGAAAAGTGTTGGTTTATACTCTTTTTCCCTTGTCAAGTTTTGTCCCAATGGGTTTTCTTGACAAGGTTTTAAATGATGTATTCCCAATACTTTACAAAGGCCCGTTTGTTAAATCAGAAGCTAGCTCATTAGAAGAAGTTTGGTCAAAGACAAGAGAAGAAGAGCTGGCGCCGCAACTGTTTTATTTAGTGCTTTCCCAACTGTTTTATTTACTGCTTTCCCCAACTCATTTAATGCTTTGTCTTTTCTAGGTTTGGCATGTTACGCCTTTCCCCTTTAAATAGCCTTTGTACCTCCTTTGTAGAAGCCATCAATTTCCCTTTTATCAAAGTTCCTTTTTACTTAACTCTCTGTTTGTTAATGTGTCATATTTAGCAAGCAAAAAAACCGAATCCTTTGTGTGTAATAGCAAAAATTCACCCTGGTTTACTTGAGAAAATCCGCAGCCTTTTAAGTAAAGCCATTCAATCCATTGTTACTTCTGTTCTTTCACAGTTCTTTCACAGCAACATCCAAGCCTTTTTAGCTTCAGACTGGCACATCCTAGGAAGATCATTTCAAGTGGTATCAGAGCTATACAGTCTGCAAGTTAAGTTTTCTCTCTTTAATTTTCGTTTCTGTTCATCTCCTATGCGCAGATTTGTTCTGTTTGAACCCAGAAGTTGTATATCTTCTCTCTGTGATTTTTTTTAACATACTTGTCTTATAGATCTGTTAATTTCGAACCCTAAGTAGTCTAGATTGGTATTCTGCATTTTCTGGGCTTGAACTTGACTGTTCATCTTCAAATCCAGAACTGTGTTAAGTTGCAGAAATTCGTTTCTAATGAATCTGTTTAGTTTAGTGAAATTTTCTTTTAAGAACTTGTTTCTTTAGAGCTTGTTACTGGTGTTTTGTTGTTATTTTTGCAGAAAAGATGCCTGGAGATGAAAAAGAAAAACTCAGCAGCAAGAAGAACAACAAACTGCTATTTGAGGTCCTTACTATTCAAATGAAGAAAATGATGGCAACAGAGATGGAAACCTTTAGACAGGAGGTTAAAGAGCTTCAACAAATCTCAAACCAAAAACAGAGACGTCCTAGGAGGGAGCAAGAGAGATATCCACAAAGAAACAGAGAGCCACGAAGGCAATCAAGAGAGGTCTCCACAAATAAACCAAATCTGCAACAACAACAATCAGATTTTTATAAGTCTCATTCTGCACCAAAAGAAGCACCACACAAAAGGCTGCCAGAGAAGCCTAATTGGAGAAGCAAATCAGCTAGAGAAGAAATAGAGTATGAATCATACAGCTGTGAAAAGCAGAAGAGTTCTAAGCAAGCTAAGCAACTTCAGGACAAGTTGAGCAGCCACTTGAGTTATGATGAAATAAAAAGACGTCTAACAGAAGCAGCTAAGGATGTGATGAAGAATCAAAAGAGGAGTTTAGCCACACACCAGGCACACACGTCCAAAGGTGCAGAGCCATTAGCAGACCTTGCTATGGAACCAAAACAAGCTCAAAGAGGAGCAGATTTGAACTCTATACTTCCTGAAAACCAGAAACAAGAAATTGCTTTAGCTTCTAGAAATGAAAAGGTACAAGTTGAACTTTCTCCAACTATTTAAAAAAATTCCATGACTGGAATGATGCACTTGTCCTTTTCCAAAAGGGTTGAGACAGGTACAGAAGCTAATGGAGAACAAAGGAAGCAAGCAGATTTAGAAAAAGAGTTACCAACTCAAGTTTCAAATCCGAAATCAGCACTAGAGCCTACCTGTTTGATGTTGTCTAAGGAGAATAGGCTGGAACCACACGTTTTGTTTGACTCAGGTAAGTGTCTAAAACCATATATACTTTGTGAAAGTAAAGAGTTTCCTAATGATGCAGAAACAAGAGTTTGAATCTTAAGCTCTCTAAAGAGATTCAAAGTGAATTCATGACTTCTTTTCTAAAAGCTCCAAATGATGAGCTAGATCATGAGTTCAATCCAGAACCAAACAAAAATTGGAAGTCGAAACTAGAGCAAGGATTCATTCATACAATGTCTAAGGCTAAGCTAAGTACAAACGTGATTCCATATAATTATCTTGATCTTTTAACTGTTTTAAAGCACTTGTCTTGCTTAAAAGAAGTTGAGATAGGTATAGACAAGCAGGAGAGACGTCCAAGAGCTTACACTTTGCCAAAATTTCAAGACAACGAGTATGAGCAATCTGTCCTTGAGCCACTTACTGCAGCTGATCTTGTTTTGAAAAAGAAAAATTTTAAAGCTGAGTCATTTCTAAGCATTTTGCGAATTACACAAGTAAGTGAAGCTCAAGATTTGAATTATTATTGGGATGACTTTATAATAAATCAGTGTTCGAGGAACTATGCTTTTGAAATCTCCATTTCAAGTATAATGCACTTGTTCTTTTCCTTAAGTGTTAACAAAGGAGCATATTCTATGGATAACTGTAAGGGCTTAGAAGAAGAACTCTCATGTTCTGTTCGGATTAAGGAGAAACCACCAGATGCATATCTACAATATCCAAAGCAGCATACTCGAGTTTAAAGGACAAAACGTTTTGAAAAAGGAGTTGAAACTGTCCAGAAAGACGAAAAGACAACAATGGTGATTTACACTTCAGATCAGGAGCAAGTCCCACGAAAATCAGAGTATGTCATTGTTCAAACAGCTGTTAAAAAGAAGATAAAAACTAAACATGTTTATTATGTTTTTGAAACTGCTATGACAAAGATAATGCACATGCTTTGTTCAAATTATGCTGAGACAGGTTTAGGTACTAAAAAGAAGCAAATGACTTATGGAGAAACAATAATATTTGTTTCTGACCAGAAAGAAGACAGAGGAGGGTCTGAACCCTTACAACTCGAATCCAGATACAAGGAGCATGGACAAGTAGCTAAAGCTTTTTTAACATTCAAAGACAAACCACCAGATGCAACCTACAAGCCAAAACCGAGCCAAAACAAAGGTATAACCCTACTCATTCATGATTATGTTTCTAACTGTGTTCCTTTCATTGCAGATGAGTTGGATTTGAGGTCAAATCCTTTTCAAGAGGGAGCGGATGATATGATCATGGATAGCATAAAGGGCTTGGAATGTGGAGAAGAGCTTGAACCTGAGGAAACAGCTCATTGTGGACCTAAGCTCGAGCTAACATGGAGAAGACCCGAGCCTAANCAGGTTTTACAGCAACTTTCAAGCATCCTGCAAAAGTTAAAACTGGAGTAAGAGACAAACAAATTATACAACCTGTTCTGGACCAAAAGAAGACCAAATATGTCCTTTGTTTCATGCTGATAAAAGAAGAGCCACCAGATGCAACATACAAGCCAAAACCAATTAAAAACCGATATGGAGATAAAACGGATTTGATGTCAAATCCTTTTCAAGAGAGAGGGGATGATGTGATCCTAGACAAGACCAAGAGCTTGGATTGTGAAGATAAAGATAAGGAGCAGCTTGTACGGGAGCTTGTAGCTGAGGAGGAGTTTGAGGCTGAAGAAGCAGTTCGTTATGGAGCTATGCTCGAGCTAACGTGGAGAAGACACGAACCTAAACCTCCCTGGTTTATGATTCAGCTATATATATTCAACTAAATGATTTTTAATAAATGGGAAAAGTGTTGGTTTATACTCTTTTCCCCTTGTCAAGTTTTGTCCCAATGAGTTTTCTTGACAAGGTTTTTAATGAGGTATTCCTAATACTTTACAAAGGCCCATTTGTTAAATCAGAAGCTAGCTCATTAGAAGAAGTTTGGTCAAAGACAAGATAAGAAGAAGCTGGCGCCCCAACTGTTTTATTTAGTGCTTTCCCAACTGTTTTATTTACTGCTTTCCCCAACTGTTTCATTTAATGCTTTGTCTTTTCTAGGTTTAGCATGTTAAGCCTTTCCCCTTTAAATAGCCTTTGTACCTCCTTTGTAGAAGCCATCCATTTCCCTTTTATCAAAGTTCCTTTTTACTTAACTCTCTGTTTGTTAATGTGTCATATTTAGCAAGCAAAAAAACCGAATCCTTTGTGTGTAATATCAAAGAATTCACCCTGGTTTACTTGAGGAAATCCGCAGCCTTTTAAGTAAAGCCATTCAATCCATTGTTACTTCTGTTCTTGCACAGTTCTTTCACAGCAACATCCAAGCCCTTTTAGCTTCAGACTGACACATCCTAGGAAGATCATTTCACACTAGCCCCAAGATCACACAAACAATTGTTGAATGCCCAAGGTCCTAAAGCACAAGGAAGAGTGAAACTACCGCGATCACTAAGCTTCTTGGGTACAATTGTCCTTTGAATGATGGCACTACATTGATGAGTGAGGATTACCATTCCTTGTAACTCATTGGTCCTTTCCATGACAGCATCTTTAAAAAACTTTGCATATTGAGGGACTAGCATGAAAGCATCCATTAAGGGCATTGTTACTTGGATTTTGCTCATTTGTTTGTCGAACATGGCCCTATATTTCTCCACAAGTTGTTTCTTGAAACGACCCGAGAATGGTAGCTTGCGTTTGTAGGGTGTTTAAACAAAAAGAGATTCCTTTTAGCTTATAGGCGCCTCCCTTTCTTTGGCCTCAACCTTGTCTTTGCCCATTCTTCGAAGTACATCACCATTAACAACTACTTTCTCATCATCTTGAAAGATCATCCCCCCATCTTGGTTCTCAATGTCCTCATTGACTTTGGATGGATGTGCTCTAGAGAGGAGTGCTTTGCCACTTCTCAAAGTGATGGCGTTGATATATTCTGGAGTTCCAAAAATTGGAGAACTTCCATTGTTCTCCATGTGTTGTATCTTAGAACTCAATGTTTCAAACATGGAATGGAGGTCATGGTAAGAACAATCCACCTTGTGGCCCATGTCCTCTATCTTCTTGTTCATTTCCTTGGTCCCCTTGGTTTGGCCTTAAAGGACTTGATGTAGCATGCTTCTCATATATAAATCTTGTGGTAATGAGTTGATTCCTTCTCCTTGAGTTGCAAAACCTAGTGGATAACCTTTTTGTTGGTGGAAATGTCTTTGATTCCCTACATAGTTAGTCTTGGGAACAAATCCTTGTTGTGCACCTTGACCTTGGTAGGTGGTATTGCAAAAGTTGTTGAAATGATTTTGAAAAGCTTGGCCTCCTACATAGTTGATCTCTTCTTGTGTTCCCTCATTCATCTCTTGGTGAAAACCAAAATTATCCTCATAGCCACCCACCTAATGAACCGGCTTTGTAGAGGCGTGTATTAGCTTATCCATCTTCTCATTGAGAGATCTCATCTCTCTTTTCCTTTGCTCCTCAAGTTCAGCACCATCTTTTGAAGAGCTATCATAGTAATCACCATAGTTCCCATCACTTTGGCTAAGTTCTCTACAAGCTCAATACCTTCTTGAACCTCCTTACCCAAGAAGTTTCCATTGCTAGTTGTGTCTAGTAGCATCCTAAACTTAGGAAGGACACCACGATATAGGTTGCTAAGGAGAGACTCCTCCGAAAATCCATGGTGTGGACATTGAGTAGTATATCCTTTAAATCTTTCCCATGCTTCACAAAAGCTCTCCTTAGCTTTTTGAGTGAAGCTAGAGATCTCATTTCTCAACCTTGCTATCCTTGTGTTTGAGAAAAACTTGGCCAAGAAAGCCTTCTTGTATTGATCCCAAGAAGTGATTGAACCTTGCGGTAGATTTTTTTCCCAAATGTGTGCTATATCCCCAAGAAAGAAGGGAAATAATCTCAACTTAAACCAATCTTCAGAGATACCATTGATGTTGGTCAAGCTGCATATCCTTTCAAACTCATCCAAGTTGTCTAATGGATCCTCCATAGCTAACCCCTGAAACTTTTTTTTGTTAAACCATTCAAATCAAAGCTATTGTGCTCAAAGCTATTGTGCTCAACCGGAGGGGGAATGATACCTTGGTGAGTAGTATTAGTGCGAGGAGAATCACCAACCCCAATGTGTCTAAGGCGCCTTGGTGGTTATCCATTACCATCCAAACCTTGTGCATGATCCATACCCAAACTCGCAAGGCAAAGTGTTCTTGTTGTTGGATCAACTGTAACTCAAATGCATGTACCTATAGAGAGAAAGAGTAGACCAAGCAAAATAGAATATTAATCAAATAAAAATTAAAGCTTAGTCTCAAAGAGATTTAAAATCCTAATGCTCAAATCAAAACCCAAATGGCAACAGCGCCAAATCGATAAGAGGATTTTTCCTTGTTCTTAAACAATTACTCAACCCCCACTCATGTCATTGTAGTGTTTGAGGATCAATCCATATGGGTTTGATTGTGACAATAGGAATGCATAAAACTCCTTAATCTAAGCAATCATAAAAGGTTTTTGGGTTTACTAACAACCTAAGTGATCAAATCAATCAAACAAACCAAACAAAAGTAACAAACATCTTAATTAAGCAATAAAGACACTAATCAAGCAAATCAAAGACTAATTAACTACTAAATGAGATTATCAAATAACTAAAACGAATCCAAGAATGGGGTTACCAATCGAAGGTGTTCCAAGAATCAATCTTTGATGTTAATCAATCACAATATATGCTAACTCCTAAGGTTAGAACTCAAAAGCGAGACTAATCAACTCTCATGGCACTAATCTCTTCATTAATCATCCTAATCAAGAACAAACTTTCATTTGTGAAAAAGAAGCTAACAAGCATTATGAAACAGTTCTAAATTGCTAATAAACACCCAAGACAATCACTTCATGAGTTAGGAATGTAAATCCCTTTCTTAGTTGGTTAGGGAATTTCTACAAACATCTTGTGGGTGGGAAATTTCCTAAGGCCTAGTTTTGGCTATATCATGGCTAAACTAGCATTTAGATCACTAAACAAGGAGGGAGATAAGAAGATCTAATCCTAAACATCAAGATCAATCCTTGAAACACCATAAATCTAACCCATCCTTAGATCCAAATGAAACTACCCACTAATTATGATTAGACCCTCAAATCCTATGAAAGAGATGAAGATAAACATGATTAGAGAGAAAGAGAATGAAAGATTATTAAAGACAAGTACTAAATTGCATAAAATCAAATAAAAGTCTTACAAAATCACTTAGAAACCAAAGAGAAAGGTTTTCTAAGCAAAAACAAAATATTAAAAGATACTTAGGAAAATTTAGGTTATTTGGTACTTATAGTGAACAGTGGATGAACCGGGTCAATCTGGACAAACCGGGTATGCAGCTCGATATGTAGCTCGATATGCAGCTCGATATGCAGCTCGATACGCCATCTCCAGGACTTCGGCTTGCTTTGTATCGAGCTAGGTAGCTCGATACAAACGGTCGGTATGCCTCCTTCAGAACTCCGGGTGGACTTGTATCGAGCTTGGTAGCTCGATATGTTGCTAAAATTCTCTCCTTCTCTTCCTCCTCTTTGCCATCTATCACTCCATATGGACCTCCAAGCCTCCAAAATACCTAATAAGGACTCAATATGTACAAATATGTAAGGTAAAGCTTACTAAACTCTAATATAAATGCAAATGGGACTAAAAATTGCTAAATGAATCAAAAGAAGATATAAAATTATCCTAAATAAGTGCTAAAACATGCTAAATTATGAGTATATCACCAAGCTCAAGAGAACAAGCCAACAATTGGGAGCTTTGATACTCCCCATTCTCATGGGATGAGATTTGGAATCCATCCTCCTCCAATAGAAGCCAAAGCCTATGAGATCAAGCCAAGATTTCTAAAGTTAATTCAATGTTCAAGTTATTGGGGATAGGAATGGAGAATCTTTATGATCATTTGGACTCCTTTGAGCGGTTGTGCAACACATTTAGGATTGAAGGTGTGCCCGAAGATAGTATCAAGCTCATTTTGTTTTTATTTTCACTTGGAGAAAAGGCAAGCAAATGGGAGAGAGCTATACCATCTCACTTGGTCAATTCCTGGGACGATTGCAAGAGGATTTTCCTTCTAAGGTTCTATCCCACACAAAAAACAGTCCAAATTAGGAGAGACATTTTGAGCTTCAAGCGAGGCAACCATGAGACCTTTCATGAGGCATGGGAGAGACTTAGAGGATACACTCGGGATTGTCCACGTCATGGATTCAAAAAAGAAGCAATCCTTAGCATTTTCTATTGGGGAGTTGATAAGAAGCACAAATGGACATTGGATGTAGCTAGCAAAGGGTGTTTTGCAAACCTCACCGTGGAACAAAGAGAGCCACTTTTTGAGAACTTGGCTAAGAGTGATGAAAGCTACATTGAAAGGCATGATAAAAACGCTCTAGAAGGCTCATGTGAAGACTACGAATGGAAAGACTTGCAAGATAAATTGGATAGAATGGAAAAACTCTTAAGTGTGCAACAAAGAGGAGTTAATTTGGTTCATGAGAAGCAGCAAGAGAAATCAAATTTCATGGTCAACAATGGGAACTCAACAAAGAGAGTAGGCTTCTCAATCGATGGTCTAACCATAGAGTTCAAAGAAATCAACAAGGCTACCAAGAGAACCGTGAGAATTCTCAAATCTCTAACCAAGATGAGGAACAAAGTAAGGTTCTCCGTTAAATCCTAGAAGGTCCACAAATGAATGATATTAGGTTTAGCAAGATGATGGGAGCAATGGATGACAAGATTGAGGGTTTGCAAGATAAGTTAACCCTTAAGCTTGAGCAATCAACCTCACATTTGGAAACCATAGAGTCCAAATTTGTTCAACTCACTTTGCCATCCAAGAAACCAAAAGATTCAAGGTATGTCAATTCAATAATTGTTGTTGTTGAGGTTGATGAGAAAAAGACACCCAATGGTTTTAATGGACGAATTGGTGAACCAAAGCAAGAAGAGGAGTCTAAAAACGTGGGCAAAGCTCTAAGGTATAGTTTACCTTAGATCCAATGGGTTCATGAAGAGAAGAGTGTTTTTGAGAAAAATAAAGGGGATGCATATGCTCTCAATGAAAAATGCCTAAGCTCTTTCTTCTTTCCCTCATTGGAGACTAAGGAGGATGTGAGTAATTGTGAGACAAAGGATTTACCTTCACCCCCAAAAGCATGTAAGAAGGAGAAAGAATCTCATGAAAAGAATGCTCTGAGTTATGGTAATGTTGAAGAAGCTTTAGCATTGGATGGAGCTTGCTTGGAAACTCTTTTCTCTACCACATTGGAAGATGATAATGAGAATAGCAAGGGGCAAATTATAGGTAAAGGCAATAAAGCCAAGAAGTAGCCAAACCAATACAACCATCCCACTCTTACTCCATCCTCTCACACTATGAGTCTACACCCTTTTAGACTCATAGACGGAGCCATTGAGTACAATGTGAAGTGCAAGGGTATTCCAAAACCCTTTGCAAGTGTCAAGGCCATTTGCCATTCCACAATGAAGGAGAATGACAAGGAAAGGGTTGAAGAGCTACTCACCAAGGTTTTCAAGCTTAATCTCACACATGGTACAAGCTTGGATCCATCCCTTACAACTCATCTCACCATCACCACCTCAACAAGGAGTTACATTACTCCTCCTCTCTAACTCCCTAAGGATGAAGGCTTGGGCCAAGGTATGGTCTTCTTTCTATTTTATTGTATATACCATTTTTGTTTTTATTTTGTTTTTGTTGCTTTGGTCTCTCTTGAACTTTTATTACACAAGGGACTGTGTAATTTAAGTTTGGAGGAGAGGTTGAGAGATTTGATTCTGTGTTTTGTTTTCTTATCTATGCATATTTGAGTCTCATTCATTCATCTAATGCATAGAAAAACACACGAAAATCAAAAAGTTTGAAAATTTTCCCAAAAAAGCAAGTCATTTAGATGTTGCATTTGCATTATAGGATTGAGTCTAGTTGCATTTTATGTAGGTATGCATTCATATGCATAGGGAGCAATGATGCGCTTTTCCTTGTAGAATGACAACTCATGTAATCAATTCAATGCCCTAGTTAGTAGTTCTTTGATACCTTTGAACAAGTCTTGAAAGTAAGGAAGAATCATGTTTGGATCACTTCACTTGTCACTTAGGTCTTGGTCGAAATAGGGTCTTGAATTTGATAACCAACTCTACTCACTTAAACCAAATTTGGACAAATAATTAGCATGCCTTGCATTGAAAGTGAATTCATGGATTAATTATCATGCCTTCCATTGGTGTTGCTTGGTGCTTTGAAAAGAATTGTATGCTTGCATTTGAGCATGATGAGTTATGGGAAAGAAATAGAAAGAAAGGGATGATTAAAGGCATTGTGGAAAGTAAGGGAAGCATAGTTTGAAATGGTGGGTCTTATGTGGTTAAAAACTATAGCTCTAAGTTTGAAAAGTGCTAGGTAGTCTTAAGAAAAGAAGAAAAGAAAATGAAAAGAGCCAAAAGGCCAAAGAAAAGAAAGACTACTTAGAAATAAAAAGAAGAGCTAAGTTGTTAAAAGATCACACCATTCACTATGAGTTAAAGGTTGACGAAGTTTCCCCTTAGAGCCTTAAAAGAAGAAGTGGTTTATGAAATTGGCGGGTTTAGCAAGGCACAAAGAGCCTTAAGAAAGAAATGGTGGCTTTAAAGGGTTGAGTGAGCTTGAAAAGAATTAAAGAGAGGGGTTTAATATCATTGATAGCATTCCGGGTAGATGAGAGTCTAGTCTTGTATGCATCACTTGTCTTTTACCTTTAGCATTATGCATAAAGTTCAATTCTCTTTGAGTGAAACCCATGTTTGAAATGAAAGCCGCATGAATTGAGATCACTTTTATCTCAAAGCCTAGTCCCTTAACCAAATGATTCACTTGCTTTGCATTGTTATGATTCACGTTTTGCACTTAATGAATGTTAAAAAGTTGGTTTGATAGGGAGACTTATCTAGATTGAGGTTTAAGTGCATTTGATTGTTGTGATGAGCATGGCTAACTCTTTTGGAGTAGGATGAATTCAAATGCATCTTAGAATTAAGAACTAGGACATTGAGTTGATCGTTTTTGTTGGCATTCTTGAATATTGAGCTCCCACCTTTACACCTCTCTCTTAGATTTGTCATGTTTGTTTGCTTGAGGGCAAGCAAATGGGAAGTTTGGAGGAGTTGATAGACTCATAATTTATAATGTTTTAGCATTCATTTTAGATAGTTTTGTATTCACTTATGCATACATTTAGTTACTTTCGCTCTAGTTTGCATCCATTTTAGAGTTAGTGAGTCTTAAACTAGGCATTGCATGTTTTGCATGGTTTGTAGTCTTTTCAGGTGTCTTTGGAGCTAAGGAGACTTAGTGGAGGATGGTGAATGGTGTGGAGCAGAAGAACTGAGATGAAAGCATTGGAAAAACTCGTCCAAGACTCATACCGTTGAGGTGACCCGTGGAGAACACATTTTCCCTACTCGGTGCAACTGGAGGTGCGAAATGTATCGGTCTGAAGAAAGGTCTTGTACTTAGATTTAGACTCCGAAGCCTTCTTCAAAGTTGTAAAGGATCCAATGATCTTTCTAATGGCGTTGAAATCAAGTCATTCAAACCCTAGGTTAGTAAGTTACGGCGATTTTACTGCATATCAACATGATACATCAAACTACATAGCTCGATACAGATCAAACATGAAGAATCTGGATGGTATATCGACCAGATACATCAAGCTACATAGCTCGATACAGATCCATGCAGAGTAAAGATCGGGTCATAAGAAGGCTTTCCATTCCGATTCAACCTCGGAGTTCTTCGTGAAAGTTGTAGATAATTGAATCAGATTTCATTTGGAGGTGGTTTCATGTCATTGCGATCAGCGGTTAGGGATATAGAGCGGTTACTGCAAGCACATATCCATCAGCTCGAACTTAAATACCAACCTTTGACCAAGAGTTGACCCGGATGGTTACTGTTCATTATAAAAGCTCAAAGACCTAATTTTTGTGGCTAACCTTCATTTTTATTGTTCTTCTATAAGGAAAAACCTTTCTTGTGTTCTAAACACATTTTGTATGAGATTTTGAGAGTTTATGCAATTTGGAATTTGTCTTTCTTAATCTTTTATCTTCTTCTCTAATCATGATTACTAACACTTTCTACTTAGTATTTGTTAGTTTTCAAATGATTAGTGTGTAGTTCTCTTAGAATCCTAGAGATGAAGTAGATTAGGGTGATATTAGAGTTGATCTATAATGTTTAGGGCTTAATTTCTATAAATATTTTCTTGTTTAGTGATCCTAATGCTAAATTAGCTTTAACCAAGTTGATTTAGATCTTAAGACATTTCCCACCCACAAGGTGTTTGATGAAATGTCAAAACCAACTAAATCAAGAGAATTACATTCCTATCTCACGAGAATGATTGTCTAGTGTGTTTATTGGTAGTTTAGAACTTGTTCTTAATTCTTATTGATTGCCTTTTCACTAATGATGATTAGTGCTTGATTAGGTAATTAATGAAGGGATTAGTACCATGAAAGTGGATTTGTCTTGTTTAGAGTTCTAAACATAAGGATTAGCATTTGTTTGATTGTTTGAACATTATAGGTTAGCTCTAGGATCACCTGAAATGATAATAGACCAGACACAACACTTGGACGGTGGAGGTGAACCTAATGAGCAGCTAAAACCAGAGCTAGGAACGTGGACTATCTAGACATACCTATCGGCCCTATGCCACGCTAAAAAACCAAACTACTCAACCAAACAATTGAATGACTTCTCCATAATACCATAAATTAAACATATCAAGATATCAAACCAGAGGGTGCCATTGTTTCTTATTCAAGGGATGTAATTTAACAAATGGAATAGTAATGGGTCATACTCTTTTTCTCTTATCAAGTTTTATCCCATTGGTTTTTCTTGACAAGGTTTTTAATGAGGTGCTCATGTACTAAATTATCTCCCATTTCTAAAATATCCAAATAAATCAGGAGGGAGCAAGAAGCCACAAAACTTCAAATCCCAAGCGAGTTTAGGAGGAGTAATAAGCAAGTGTTTTTCAATTTTGTGTAAAACCCCGAAGGCATTCGAAGAGAACAAGTAAATAAAGGCCCAATCGGTTTCTTGATTTAAGGAGACAAGCCAGCAGCCAAGCACCTCTACAGGCCCAAATCATTTTGTGGATTCAAAGAAGCAAGCATGCAGCCAAACACCTCTTTAGGCCCACACCGTTTTCTGGATTCAATGAAGCAAGCATACAGCCAAGCACCTCTCCAGGCCCAAACCGTTTTCCGCTTCAAGGAAGCAACCAAGCAGCCTAGCACCTCTGCACCTCACCCTTGCTTTAAATAAATCTCTTAAACAAAAAAGACATACTGAGGCTTTTCCCGTGCTCTGCCACGCTTACTTTGCCCATCATGCCTCAAAGCATTCATTCCTTTTCCCCATCATCCTTGGCAGCGCTTATTCCCTCCATGATAGGAAAGATTCTCCTTTAGTTTAGTTTTTCTTTTACATTGCCCATGTTGGGACTTTTTCCTATATAAGTTGTATCACTTCTCTTGTAACAGATAACTTATATCTTGGTTTTAAGAATCCATAAGTTCTCTCTCTTTTTATTCTTGAAACGCTGGTGTGTAATATCTAGAATTCAAGAAGCCATTTACTTGTGGGTTATATCAAGTGAATCCCTTCAGGTTAAGGATAATCCGCAAACCTTATCAACCTATTCGCCCCATTCTCTAGCTTCTGTTCTTCACGGTTCATTAGCAAGCTCTCCCCGTTCACCGTTTAACTTCGGATTGCTCATCCTTGGGTGAATCACTTCAAGTAGTATCAGAGCTACAATCTGCAAGTTAAGTACTCTATCTTTAAACTTCTTTTATATTGTATCAATTAAAAAACAAAAAATATATATATATATACCTTGTTCTTGCTTATATTTTCTTTACACAATTTAATATAAGTACAAACAAAACAAAAGAAAGTTTTTCAATCTGTTATATTGTGCTTAAATCTTGTATCCTTTAGAGTCTCTTAACTGGTGTTTTTGTTTTTATTTACAGGAACACATGACAGGGGTAGAAGAAGATGAAGAGGCTGGCGCTTCTCAAAACAACAAACTTCTCATTGAAGGTCTTACGGCTCAAATGAAAACGTATTTGGCAAATGAGATAGAAAACCTTAGACAAGAGCTCAAGCCCAATACCGAACAAGCACCTCAACAAACCGAACAAAGGAGAGAACCATAAAGGTT
Organism: Alliaria petiolata; assembly: GCA_020283515.1. Taxonomy (NCBI): domain Eukaryota; kingdom Viridiplantae; phylum Streptophyta; class Magnoliopsida; order Brassicales; family Brassicaceae; genus Alliaria; species Alliaria petiolata. The sequence goes on along the minus strand of JAHZTW010000006.1, from coordinate 17,225,680 downwards.
TCCCCAAAGAGAAAGAACCCATCGAAGACAGCCTAGAGATGAAGCCGCTAATGATTATTATGAACATGGCGAAAGTTCTTCCCATACCAACCAAAGGAGACCAAGGAGAGATCATGAGCCTCCACAAGACGACTTTGGCGGTCTCAAAATAAGGATACCATCATTCCATGGCAAGAACGAACCTGACACCTATCTTGAGTGGGAGAAGAAGACTGAGCTGGTGTTCGATTGTCAAGCATATACCGATGTCAATCGAGTGAGGGTGGCAGCAACTGAGTTCTATGACGACTCCCTTAGCTGGTGGGATCAACTTGTTACTTCTAGAAGCCGCAACTGAGAGTACCCCATAGAGACGTGGGGAGAGATGAAAACCTTGATGAGGAAACGTTTTGTTCGAAGTCATCACCACCAAGAGTTACACCAGAAACTAAGAAGACTTGTTCAAGGAAACCGTGGAGTAGAAGACTACTACCAAGAGATGGAAATTCTCATGTTTAAAGCAGATGTCTTTGAAGATAGAGGAGCAACCATGTCCAGATTCATGGGAGGCTTGAATATGGATGTGCAAGACCGCTTAGAAATAGAACACTACTTGGAGTTGGAGGAACTACTTCACAAAGCAATATTGGTGGAACAACAACTCAAGAGAAGAGGGTATATAAGACCTACGTATGAAGCAGGAGTAACACCTACAAAACCTTTCTTTCACTGAGGAGAGACTTCCACTTATGCAAGGGATATCAAATCTCCTATCAATGCACGAGTAGAACACAAGCCATATACTGCAACTCCAAACAACAAAGGCAAGGCTGAGGTTACTACTTCTAGAGCCAGGGATGTCAAGTGCTTCAAGTGTCAAGGAAGAGGACACTATGCAAATGAATCCACTAATAGGAGAGTTATGATTATTCTTGACAATGGCAAGTTTGAATCCGAAGATGAGGAGCTAGAAGCTGCTAGTGCTCCCTCCTCAGATGAGTGTCAAGAAGAACCCGTCCAAGGAAAACTACTAGTAACAAGAAGGACCTTGAATCTACAAACCAGCCAAGAAGAGCAAGAACAGCGAGAAAACCTATTTCACACCCGGTGCATGGTTCAAGGCAAGGTGTGTAGCTTGATCATAGATGGAGGAAGCTATACTAATGTGGCGAGTGAAGTAATGGTCAAGAAATGATGCGTTATGCAGGAAGCGATTTGGAGTGAATAACATGAAACGTAACCGGATAGACAGGAAGATCGGGATCACCACAACTCGTAAAGCTGAAGCACCGGAGCTGATAAAGAAACCTGTTGAGCTAACTCCACACCTGGATAAAGTCGCCACCACCAGATGATAAAGACGCTCGGAAACCACCACCAATGACTCTTCCAAAAATCAAAGGATAAAGGTAAATGATCAACAGATCAAAAAGGGGTCACAAAAGACTCTCCAAATTACTTGACAACTCTGTGTGTTTTCATTAATGCATAAGAGCCTCATTATATAGAAGAAATACAAGCATTATGTCCATTGGACTTACAATAAATGTAGTCAAGACCAGAAATCAAAATACTAGAAAACTAGACTGAATGTGGTAAAAACTAGGCAATAATAAATAAGGAAGACCAAGACCAAAGACTAAATGAGATGAATGACCCTTGAGCTGCATTCCCTTCCTTTGACAGAATCTTGACTACATAGACGAACTATATTGATGAACTATATAGCTGACGAATGTAGATGATTATGTTTGTGGATGACATGAAGTACAAAAGAGTAGCTTAGTACCAAGTAATCTCCACAAAGTCTTCCAAAAATAGCTCAGAAACTTTGAATCACGATCTGAAACAATGGTCTTTGGCACTCCATGAAGACGCACAACCTTCTTAAAATACAAATCAGCAACTTGACTTGCATCATCCGTCTTATGGCAAGGAATAAAATGTGCCACTTACTGAATCGATCGACCACAACCATGATAGAATCCTTTCCTCTCTGAGTTCTTGGCAATCCCACAATGAAATCCATACTTACATCATCCCAAGGCTGTGTAGGAACATGCAAAGGAGTGTAAAGTCCGGGTTGGAAATGACTTTTCATCCTTTGACAAGTTGCACACCTCTCCACTATAGTATGAACGTCTTTGCTCATCTTAGGCCAAAAGAAATGCTCCTGCAGCATATCCAATGTCTTATTGATTCTAAAATGTCCAGAAAGACCTCCACCATGAGCCTCACGAATCAATAACTCCCTTATAGAACTCTTAGGAACACACAGCTTGTTTCCTTTGAAAAGAAACCCATCCTGCAGCTGGTACTGATTTACAACGCCTTTCTTGCACTCATTGTAGACTTGTGTAAAGTCTAGATCTCCATCATAAAGCTCTTTCATCATCTCAAATCCCATAATTCTTGAATCCAGAATAGAGATTAAAGCATACCTCCTCGAGAGTGCATCAGCCACCACATTGATTTTTCCAGCTTTGTATCTCGACACAAATGAGAAAGATTGTAGAAACTCCACCCATTTAGCATGTCTACTGTTGAGCTTATGCTGGTTGTTCATGATCAGAATTAAGAACAAACTGCCCTGGCCGCAAGTAATGTTCCCAATGATCAAGAGCTCTCACAATCGCATAAAACTCTTTATCATAAGTTGAGTAGTTCTTTCTAGCTCCTGTGAGCTTCTCACTGAAATAAGCAATAGGACGTTGCCCCTGTACAAGAACAGCTCCTATTCCCACGCCACTTGCATCACACTCAACTTCAAACACTTGATTAAAATCAGGAAGCGCCAAAACAGGTGCTTCACACAGCTTCTGCTTCACCACTTCAAAAGCCTTTTGTGCAGCCATACTCCAATCAAACTTATCCAGCATGTCATCCAATCGTGGTATAGGATAACGATACTTGATAGCAATCTTGTTTATAGCTCGGCTATCCACACACATCCTCATCGAGCCATCTTTCTTTGGAACAAGTAGAGCTGGAACAGAACAAGGACTCATGCTCTCTCTCACATAACCCCTTGCAATAAGCTCTTCTACTTGCCTCTGCAACTCCTTAGCTTCTTCTGGATTACATCTATAGGCTGGACGATTTGGTAGAGGTGCACCAGGTAACAAATCAATTTGATGCTCAATACCTCTAATAGGAGGTAATCCAGGTGGTAAATCATCAGGAAACACATCACTGTAATTTCTCAGTAGCTTCAGTAACAATGGATGTGTACTCATCTTTCCTGCTCCATCATTCTTCTCGACCACCAGTAGTGCAAAAACCTCTTTCCCCTCATCAAGCTTCCTCACAACACGTGATTCTCCCAAGAAAAGACTTTCCCTGCAGCTCTTTTCTTTCAATTGCTCTGTTTTGTGCAACAGAGTAGGAACTAATGGTGCCAACGTGATATGCTTCTTATCCTTATGAAAAGAATAAGTGTTCCTGTACCCATCATGTATAGCTCTCCTATCAAACTCCCAAGGCCTCCCAAGCAATAGATGACACGCATCCATTGGAATAACATCACAGAGAACCTCATCTTGATAGTTCTTCCCAACAGAGAATGAAATCAGAACTTGTTTAGATACCTGCAGCTTGCTGCCATCATTCAACCACTTCAGCTTGTATGGTTGCTTATGCTTCATAGTAGGCAAACTCAGCTTCTCCACAAGTGTACTAGACGCCACATTAGCGCAACTCCCACTGTCAATAATCAGATTGCAAACTATCCTTTTAATGGTACAACGAGTCTGAAAGATGTTATCTCACAATGTTTCTTCTACAATAGGAACAAAATGAAAAACACTATGAATTACCAACAATTCTCAATCATCAGGTTGTTCAACGATTCCTTACTCTTCATCTTGAACATTCTGATCAACTGCAGCAAAATCAAGAGAATCCTGATTAATATCTTCTTCTATATCTTGAATCTCTTGAATTGTCATAACTCTGCGATTAGGACATTCAGCTTGGAAATGCCCAAAACCTTGACACTTAAAGCACTTCTTCTTCATATTAACTTCTGCAGGTGCTGCTGTAGTCTTTACTTCAATCTTCTTACTACTGCTGCTAGCATCACCTTTAAAATTACCTCTTAGATTCAATGAAAAAACAGAAGTGTAAGTTCTGGTGTAAGGCTTCTTTCCCATCTTAACCTGCTTCTCCACCTTGATAGCAAGCTTCTTAACGTCATCAAGAGTCCAGTATGTTTGCAACTCCACCTTAGATGCAATATCCTCACACAGACCATGTACAAAACGCACAATAGTCCTCTCTTCAGGCTCCTGAACATCACAACGCAACTGTAACATATCAAACTCCCTTGTATACTCCTCAACAGTGTGTTTCTCTTGCTGCAAGTGTGTAGGCTTCAGGTACAAATCTTGCTTGTAGTCATCTGGTAAAAATCTCCTCTTCATAAGTCTTTGTAGCTTCTCCCAAGACCTGACACGAGTCTTGCCTTCTCTAGCACGTCTAGACTTGAGAGTATCCCACCAAAGACTAGCATATCCTTTCAGCCTCAAAGTAGCTACCTTAAACTTCTTCTCATCGTTATAGGTATTATACTCAAACGCCCGCTCCATGGATCTCAACCAATCTAGAAAGTCATCTGGATTCAGATTACCTTGAAAATCAGGAAAATCCACTTTTAATTCTTCTTCACGACGATGCTGCTGCTGTTGTGGACGGTTGTCTCTTCTCCTTCTACCATGTTCTTCACGATCAGAATCAGAACCATGAGAAGAACCTCTGCTGCCGTTACTAAACGCTTCATCTGCCTCAACCCTTCATCTTCTAGGCTGATCTTGTGCATCTCTTCGATTAACAAACACAACCATCTCCTGCATCTGTTGTCGTAGCTCTGCCATCTCTCTGCCAATACGCTCAGCATAGGCTTGATCAAGAGTCAATCCTCTGGGTAGATCCATCGCAATGATTATCAAGAGGATAAACGAAATACTTCACTCTAGCAACCTGGATTTGCTCTTCTTCACTCCAACAACCTCGATTTGCTCTGATACCACTTTGATGCGTTATGCAGGAAGCGATTTGGAGTGAATAACATGAAACGTAACCGGATAGACAGGAAGATCGGGATCACCACAACTCGTAAAGCCAAAGCACCGGAGCTGATAAAGAAACTCGTTGAGCTAACACCACACCTGGATAAAGTCGCCACCACCAGATGATTAAGACGCTCGGAAACCACCACCAATGACTCTTCCAAAAATCAAAGGATAAAGGTAAATGATCAACAGATCAAAAAGGGGTCACAAAAGACTCTCCAAATTACTTGACAACTCTGTGTGTTTTTATTAATGCATAAAAGCCTCATTATATAGAGGAAATACAAGCATTGTGTCCATTGGACTTACAATAAATGTAGTCAAGACCGAAAAACAAAATAGTAGAAAACTAGACTGAATGTGGTAAAAACTAGGCAATAATAAATAAGGATGACCAAGACCAAAGACTAAATGAGATGAATGACCCTTGAGCTGCATTCCCTTCCTTTGACAGAATCTTGACTACATAGACGAACTATATTGATGAACTATATAGCTGACGAATGTAGCTGATTATGTAGTTCGAATATATAGCTTCACAAGTCTGCCGTGAATTCTCAGAAGCCTGCTTTGTATTTTCAGAAGTCTGCCAAAAACACCATAGTGTAAGCCAGCTCATTCTGTTTCTCAACTTCTTGCGTATCCTCCTTGTCTTGCTCTCTTGCTCCCGCATCAAGAAACTAGGATTAACAACAAAGAATATCCTAAGCCATACAAACTTCAATGGCTCAATGATGTGGGAGAAATGAAAGTTAACAATCAAGTGGTGATTTCCCTAGCCATTGGTTAGTATGAATATGAAATCTTGTGTGATGTTCTACCTATGGAAGCTGGACATATTCTACTTGGAAGACTGTGGCAATCCGATCGAAAGGTGATCCATGATGGCTATACTAATCGTCATAGCTTTGAATTCCAAGGTAGAAAACGGTGTTGCTTCCCATGACACCAAATGAAGTCCATGGAGATCAAGTGCACCTTAAACGCCAAGGTGAACAAGTATCAAAACACTTAAAACTTCTTTGTGAAATCTAATGTTGTTAAGAAAGCTTTATTTTCAAGGAAAGCAATGCTGTTATTCATATATAGGGAAGCTCTTTTGAGCTTAACTCACCTTACACCGGCGCTGCCGAGTGAGATGGTTTCTCTTCTGCAGGATTAGGAGGATGTGTTCCCTGAAAACAACTCTCTGGGCTTGCCATCGATCTGAGGCATAGAACATCAAATCGATTTTATTCCAGGAGCCTTTCTTCCAAACCGACCAGCCTACAGAACCAACCCTATGGAAACAAAGGAGTTACAAAAACAGGTAGAACAGCTAATGGAGAAGGGTCATATCAGAGAAAGCATGAGCCCTTGGGATGTACATGTCCTCCTTGTACCTAAGAAAGATGGTAGCTGGCGCATGTGTATTGATTGTCGAGCAATCAACAATATCACGGTGAAGTATCGACATCCTATACCTAGACTAGATGATATGCTTGATGAGTTACATGGTTCTTGCATATTTTCTAAGATTGATTTAAAGAGTAGATACCACCAGATTAGGGTGAAAGAAGGTGATGAGTGGAAAACAGCCTTTAAAACTAAGCATGGGTTGTATGAATGGCTAGTTATGTCGTTTGGGTTAACAAACTCCCCTAGTACTTTTATAAGGTTGATGAACCATGTCCTTAGAACTTTCATAGGCGTTTTTGTTGTTGTGTATTTTGATGACATCCTAGTCTATAGCAAAACTTTGAATGAACATGTTAAGCACCTAGGTCTTGTTTTAGATATGCTTAGAAAGGAAAAGCTCTATGCTAATCTTAAGAAATGCATTTTTTGCACTGATAACCTTGTGTTTCTAGGTTTTGTTGTGAGTGCAGATGGAGTTAAGGTGGATTAAGAGAAGGTCAAAGCCATCAGCGAATGGCCGAGTCCAAGGAACATTAGTGAGGTCTGGAGTTTTCATGGCCTTGTTGGCTTCTACCGGCGATTTGTAAAAGATTTAAGCACCTTAGCCACACCTTTCACTGAGGTCATCAAAAATGATGTTGGGTTTAAATGGGGACAAGCACAAGAAGACGCATTTCAAACCCTAAAGGAAAAGGTCACGCATGCTCCGGTTTTAACTCTTCCAGACTTTCTTAAAACTTTTGAAATCGAATGTGATGCTTCTGGTATAGGCATATGAGCTGCTTTAATGCAGGAGAAAAGGCCTATAGCATTCTTTAGCGAGAAGCTTGGAGGAGCAATGCTGAACTATCCCACTTATGACAAAGAGCTATATGCCTTGGTGCGTGCATTACAAACTTGGCAACACTATCTATGGCCTAAGGAGTTTGTCATACACACCGATCATGTGTCTCTTAAGCACCTAGAAGGTCAGCAAAAGCTCAATAATAGACACGCTAGGTGGATTGCATTCATATAAACCTTTCCATGTGTCATCAAGTACAAACGAGGTAAGGATAATGTAGTAGTTGATGCATTATCCCGACGGTATGTGTTACTATCCATTTTTGATGCTAAACTTCTAAGTTTTGAACAACTTAAGCACTTATCTGAGACCGATACTGATTTTCAAGAAGTCTACAGTTGTTGTGAAAAGTTTGCTTCAGGACATTACTTTAGGCAAGAAGGTATTTTGTTCTATGATAATCGGTTATGTATCCCTAACTATTCTATGCGAGATTTTTTCCTAAGAGAAGCTCATGGTGGCGGATTGATGGGCACTTTGGCATAGCTAAAACTCTTAAGGTGATGCAAGAACACTTCTACTGGCCTCATATGAAAAGAGACGTGGAGAGACATTGTGGTAGGTGTACAACGTGCAAACAGGCTAAGTCAAAGGTCCAGCCGCATGGTTTGTATATTCCCTTACCTATTCCAAGTCATCCTTTGACAGATATATCTATGGACTTTGTTAGGATTGCCTAGGACTAAGACATGAAAGGACTCTATTTTTGTTGTGGTTGATAGGTACTCAAAAATGGCTCATTTCATTGCTTGCCATAAAGCTGATGATGCATCTCATATAGCAGACTTGTTCTTTAAGGAAATCATTCGTTTACATGGAATGCCTAGGACTATTGTATCTGATAGAGACACCAAGTTTCTTAGTTATTTTTGAAAAACTCTATGGTCTAAACTAGGAACTAAGTTGTTTTTCTCTACCACATGTCACCCCCAAACTGATGGACAAACAGAAGTTGTTAATCGAACCTTCGGAACCTTGTTGCGTGCCTTTGATTAAAAGGAATCTGAAAACATGGGAAGAATGCTTGCCGCACGTTGAATTTGCATATAATCATGCTATGCACTCTGCTTCTAAATACTCACCATTTCAGATTGTCTATGAGTTTAATCCTCCGTCTCCACTAGACCTAATGTCTTTGCCTTTGAGTGAAAGAGTTAGCACAAATGGAAAACAAAAAGCTGACATGGTTAAACAGATACATGAGAAATCTAAGAAGAACATAGAAGAAAGGACCAATCAATATGCTAAGCATGCAAACAAAGGAAGGCGTGCTATGATCTTTGAAGAGGGCGATCAAGTATGGGTTCATCTAAGGAAGGAACGGTTTCCAGCTGAAAGGAAGTCTAAACTCAAAAACCAAGCTACTCAACCAAACAATTGAAAGACTTCTCCATAATACCATCAATGCAACCAATCACGATATCAAACTAGAGGGTGCCATTCCACAAGGCACCTTGGTTCTTATTCAAGGGATGTAATTTAACAAATGGGATTGTAATGATTCATACTCTTTTTCCCTTGTCAAGTTTTATCCCATTGGGTTTTCTTGACAAGATTTTTAATGAGGTTCCCATCGACTAAATCATCTCCCATTTGTTAAATATCCAATAAAGCTTTATACCCCAAAGAAATCAGGAGGGAGCAAGAAGCCATAAAACTTCAAATCCCAAGCGAGTTTAGGAGGAGTAATAAGCAAGTTTTTTTCAATTTTGTGTAAAACCCAGAAGGCATTCAAAGAGAACAAGTAAATAAAGGCCCAATCGGTTTTTTAATTCACGAAGACAAGCTAGCAGCCAAGCACCTCTGCAGGCCCAAATCAATTTGTGGATCCAAAGAAGCAAGCATACAGCCAAGCACCTCTCCAGGCCCAAACCGTTTTCTGGATTCAAAGAAGTAAGCATACAGCCAAGCACCTTTCCAGGCCCAAACCGTTTTCTGCTTCAAGGAAGCAACCAAGCAGCCTAGCACCTCTCCACCTCACCCTTGCTTTAAATAAATCCCTTAAACAAAGAAGACAGGATGAGGCTTTTTCCCATGCTCTCCCACGCTTTCTTTGCTCATCTTGCCTCAAAGTAATCATTCATTTTCCCCATCATCCTTGGCAGCGCTTGTTCCCTCCATGATAGGAAAGATCCTTCTTTAGTTTATTTGTTCTTTTACATTCCCATGTTGGGACTTTTTACTATATAAGCTGTATCACTTCTCTTGTAACATATAACTTATATCTTGGTTTTAAAAATCCATAAGTTCTCTCCCTTTTTATTCTTGAAACGAGGTGTGTAATATCTAAAATTCAAGGAGCCATTTGTGAGTTATAACAAGTGAATCCCTTCAGGATTAGTAAGGATAATCTGCAAACCTTATCAACTTATTCGCCACATTGTCTAGCTTATGTTCTTCACGGTTCATTAGCAAGCTCTCCTTTTTCAACGTTTAACTTCAGATTGCTCATCCTTGGGAGAATCACTTCATCATCCAAAGTCAATAACCTCATCTTTGAATTCGATTTTTTGCATTGTTAATCTTGTTTAGTATCTTGCTTAGTTACTTGTCTTGCCATTGTTTTAATTAGAGTTTTGCTTGCTTAAGTTGTTAGTTACTTGTTAAGTTGGTTTGTTTGCTTTCAATTTCAATTAGGTTGTTAGATAAACCTCCACTTTATTGATTTTTCCTAGCTTAAATAGTTTCATGTATTCCAAGTGTTGTTAATCTTAACCCCTATCACTACAAGAGAGAGAGTTGTAACCGACGGCCCTAAACCTCGGAAATCCGTCGGAAACAACGGATTTTCGAAGTCCGTCGGTTACAGCTCGTCGGAAATTGTGTTTTGGTCGGAAATTCGTCGATAATTTCTGATGGATTAAAGTCGTCGGTAATCGGTTAGACTTTCCGACAGATTACCGAGGGAAATTAACCGATAGATTTCCGACAGATATAAGTCATCGGATATCTTTCGAGGACATTCCGACGAAGCTCTAGTCGGAATGGTAGATCGTCAGGTTGTCGGAATTGGGTCGGAAATGAATCCGACGACTTACCGACGGATTTGATTCCGACGGATTCGATTCCGACGGATTTCTGACGGAAGCTTTTCCGACAGATTTTCGACGGAAGTCTTTCATTGCTGACGGATTTCTTTCGACGGATTTCCGACGGATTTTGTAATTCGCCAAATTAATAAAAATTTAAAAATATTATATAGAAATTTAAACATAAAAGTAAAATTAAAAATAAAAATAAAATTATAGAAATTAAAAACATATTATAAATTTGTTTTAGAATAAAAATTAAAAACGAAAAATAAAAGAAATTGTCTAGAACAAACAAACTTCTTTTTAAACAAATGTGGAAACGAACTTCCATTATTTCTTTCATCTGGCGTAGCTCTTCCCGTGTCGATTCGTGTGGAGACTCCAACTGTTCATGCTTCTTCCCCATTTCTTCGACAATCACATCACGGTCTTTAACTTTTTGGCTGAGATTTTCGATCTCTTTTTGATGCCAGCCGCTATGAGGCCAAACGTCACAGTCCCACCGCGTTTGATCTGAAGAGGAGGGACTCAAGAGCAAGAAGATCGACAACCCGGCGAAACCGTGGGCAGACAGACAGGGAGCAAAGGCAATCCGATTATGGCCGAGGAGATACCGACAAACACGACCCAACTCAACGCAAACAATGCCGCGGTAATGCAGGCCCGAGTAAAAGGAGATGTGGGCGACACGGAGCACGAGCATGACTCGGGAGAGGAAGATGAAGATCTCGATATTCACGCTCGGTACCCGAAAGAGGATGGAAACATCAATCGGAGCCGCTTCACCCCACACAGACAAGGGAGCCGAGGAGGAGATGCCCTAAGCGAAATCCGAGCCGACTTAGCCCGAGCGAAGACCGATGTGCAAGCCATCCGATCCGAGGTACACAAAGTCACCAGCGCGGCGCCGGAGATAGACTTGATACTTGAGGAAGCCCAGAAGACTCCGTTTACCGTTCGGATCACCGAAGCGAGAGTATCCGATCCTGGAAAAATCCGACTCCCCACCTACGAAGGAACAACCGACCCAAAGGAGCATGTCCGGGCGTTCAACACCGCAATGGCGCGATCCAAATTCAAGGAGAACGAATGGGATGCCGGCTTCTGCCTCCTCTTTGTGGAAAGTCTGCGAGGAGCAGCTCTCGAATGGTTCTCACGTTTGGAACGAAATTCCATCGATAACTTCAAAGGGCTAACCAGGAAATTCATGAAGCAGTATTCTATGTTCATGATTCAAGGCGTTTAGGATGCTGACTTCTGGACCTTGTCCCACGGACCATCTGAGCCACTTAGAGCATTCATGAGACACTTCAAAGCAGTTATGTCCCAAATGGAGGATGTGAGCGACAAGGGAGCTCTCGTTGCTTTGAGAAAATCTCTCTGGTATAAGTCGGAGTTCAGGAAGGAAGTAAGCCGAAACAAGCCGCAAACACTCCAGGACGCCATGCACCGCGCCTCGGACTTCATTCTGGAAGAGGAAGAATTCAAAACTTTGGACCAGCGTTACGGTTCGGCGAAGACACCGAGCAAGAGTCAAGTCATGACGCCAAGCCAGCCATCCCAAAAGGAAAGCTACCAGAGTAACTCATATGTGCATCACGAGGGACCAAATTTTTGTGGAGCCCATAACTATCAAATCGGCGCCGGGCGAGGAAGGACCGCTTGGAACACTTGGACGAGAAACCCGAGCTCATACGACGAAAAGGCATACTGTGAGGTGCATAAGGCCTATGGACACCCGACATCGAAGTGCCGAAAGATTGGAGCTAAACTCACGAAAAAACTCATAGTCGGAGAGCTCTGCGACGCGATAACCTTGAAGGACCTCGAAGGAGAAGTGGCAGAAGAAACCAAGCGACGAGGCGAGCAAACACCTGAAGGAAAAGCTCCCTAGCCGAGGAGGGATCCCGAAGAAAGAGCACGCGCACCCCCGAAGCGCGGCAGGAAAAATGACAAAGAACCCGAGTCGGGAGCACGGCAAAGGATAAACATGATAATGGGCGGATCGCAGTATTGTCGAGACACTATCTCCGCGATCAAATCCTTCCAACGGCGAGCCGACGCCAGCATCAATTGGTCCGTACCAACAAAAAACTCAAACGACACTATCACCTTCGAAGAGCGGGAGACCACAGGCATCGATAGACCGCATAACGACCACCTCGTTATCGAACTGGCCGTGAAAGATCATGACGTGGCGAGAGTCCTCATCGATACCGGGAGTTCCGTGGACGTCATTTTCCAAGATACCTTGGCCAAAATGGGGGTCGATATGACCGAAGTCAAGTTGATACCGAGTCTTCTGACTGGTTTCGCTGGAGATACGATAATGACGCTAGGAACAATCAAGCTGCCCGTCCGAGCCAGAGACGTGACCAGGATCGTAGATTTTTCGGTTACGGATAGCCCGACAATCTACAACATAATCATAGGAACGCCGTGGATAAACTCCATGCGAGCTGTTGCCTCGACTTACCACTTGTGCCTCAAGTTTCCAAGCCCCGACGGGATAAAAACAATCTGGGGAAGCCAAAAGGAGTCCAGAATTTGCTTCATGGCCGAACACAAACTCAGAAATCCCAGGACCGAGACAAAGGGAGATACGGAGCATAAAAAAATCAAGACGATCCGAGAGGCTAAGCTAAGACGGTCAAGGCTTTTATAGCAATTACAGAAGTTGGAGGACGGAGAAGGCGAGCAGCCGAGGTGCACTCCTGTAATCTCGGTATGCATAGACGAGGCGAACCCAAAGAGGTGCATAGAAATCGGGGCCGAGCGTGACGAAACTTTAAAAACCGAGCTAGTTTCCTTCTTGAAAGAGAATATCGATACCTTCGCATGGGCCGCATAAGACATGCCCGGGAATAGCATCGATGTCACCTGCCACGAGCTAAATGTCGACGCAACCTTTAAACCGGTAAGACAAAAGAGAAGGAAACTCGGCCCGGAACGAGCCAAAGCAGTCAACGACGATGTGAACAGACTTTTAAAAGCAGGATCTATTACCGAGGCGAAGTATCCCGACTGGCTCGCGAATCAAGTGGCGGTAAAGAAGAAGAATGGCAAATGGCGGATCTGCGTTGATTTCACGGACATTAACAAAGCATGCCCAAAGGATAGTTTCCCGCTACCCCACATAGATCGCCTCGTCGAAGCAATGGACGGTAACAAACTCCTTTCGTTTATGGATGCTTTTTCTGGATACAACCAGATTCTGATAAATCCCGACGATAAAGAAAAAACAGCATTCTTTGGGTATTTATTTCTACAAGGTATTGCCTTTCGGGCTCAAAAACGCCGGAGCAACCTATCAAAGGCTTGTGAAAAAAATGTTCGCCGCGCAGCTGGGAAAAACGATGGAGGTATACATAGACGATATGTTGGTGAAATCGCTCGAAGAGAAGGACCACGTCGCCCATCTTAAAGATTGTTTCGCTCAGTTGAACCGCCATAGCATGAAGCTCAACCCGACAAAATGCCGATTTGCAGTAACATTGGGAGAATTCCTCGGATACATGGTGACGAACCGAGGAATCGAAGCGAATCCGAAGCAGATCGACTCCTTAATCAAAATGGCATCGCCCAAGAACAAACGTGAAGTGCAGCGACTAACCGGACGCGTCGCCGCGTTAAATCGTTTCATCTCGAGATCGACCGATAAATGCTTACCTTTCAACGACACGCTCCGGGGCAATAAAAAATTCGAGTGGACAGAGAAGTGCAAATCGGCGTTCGAGGAGCTAAAAAGTTATCTCGCTACCCCACCAGTGCTGGCAAAACCAGTCGAAGGAGAACCATTGTATCTATACATCGCTGTCTCGGCTACAGCAGTAAGTGGAGTCCTGGTCCGAGAAGAACGAGGAGACCAGAAACCCGTTTTCTACATAAGCCAGACCCTGGCCGACGCGGAGACACGATATCCGCAAATAGAGAAGTTGGCGCTCGCAGTGGTAACATCCGCTCCGAAGCTCAGGCCGTATTTCCAGTCACACTCTATCATAGTGCTAACCTCTTTCCCACTGCGAGCCATATTGCATAGCCCGAGCAAGTCCGGAAGACTGGCCAAATGGGCAGTAGAGCTCAGCGAATATGACATCGAGTATAGGAGCAAAACCTGCACGAAATCTAAAGTCCTGGCATATTTCCTGATCGAACTCTCGACCGAAGGAACCGACGAACCAAAACATGACTCCACCTGGATCCTTCACGTTGACGGCTCGCCATCCAAGCAAGGATCGGGAGTCGGAATCCGACTGACGTCACCCACGGGCGAAATTGTAGAGCAATCCTTCAGGCATACGGATGAAGCAGAATACGAGGCCCTGATCACCGGACTCAGATTGGCTCGGGGACTCAAGGTCCAAAAAATTCGTGCTTTCTATGATTCACAGCTCGTGGCAAATCAGTTTAACGGGGAATACACAGCAAGAGACGAAAGGATGGAGGCATACTTGGACGTCGTCCACACGCTCGCCAAGGAATTTCTAGATTTCGAGCTAACAAGGATACCCCGAGGCGAAAACACTCAAGCCGTCGCGCTGGCGGCCCTCGCCTCATCATCGAACAAGCTGAACCGGCTATCGACGAGCAGACGGAGATGGAGACAGGACAAGAACAAGAGATCGAGTACGGGTGCGATCACGAATGAATGGGACCGATCCGAACCTACATAATGGACGGAGAAATCCTGACGGACAAGTGGGGGCTCGGAAACTCAAAGCCCAAGCTGCTAGGTATGTCCTGTTCGACGGCGAAGTATTCAAGTGGAGGTTTTCGGGACCACTAATGACATGCGTCGAAGGCCCCGAGGCAAGAAAAATCATGGAAGAAGTTCATGGAGGCTCGTTAGGAAATCACTCCGGCGGAAGATGGTTGGCAATCAAGATCAAGCGTCACGGATATTATTGGCCTACCATGGTGAAAGACTGCGTGACTTTTTCACGAAAATGTAAAAAATGCCAACGACACGCCCCTACAATCCACCAGCCCACAGAGCTACTATCGTCAATCTCCTCGCCTTACCCTTTCATGCGATGGTCGATGGACATCGTCGGACCACTACACCGTTCGAAGCAGAAAAGATTTCTCCTTGTCCTGACCGATTATTTCTCCAAGTGGGTTGAGGCGGAATCTTACGCCAGCATCAAAGACGTCGAGGTTGAAAATTTCGTATGGAAGCACATCATCTGCCGCCATGGAGTCCCTTACGAGATCGTGACCGACAACGGCTCGTAATTCATTTCCGCCCGTTTTGAAGCCTTCTGCGAGAAATGGAAGATAAGACTGAGCAAATCTACACCTCGTTATCCACAAGGTAACGGACAAGCCGAGGCGGCCAACAAAACCATACTTGACGGCTTGAAGAAACGTCTCGACGAAAAGAATGGACGCTGGGCAGACGAGCTTGAAGGATTTTTGTGGTCGCATCGGACAACCCCACGGCGAGCAACGGGTGAAACATCCTTCGCGCTTGTCTACGGAACGGAATTCGTCATTCCTACCGAGGTGGATTTTCCTGGAGTCCGAAGACGACTCCTGCCTGGACAAGAAGGCATGAATCACCTCATGCTATTGGATGACCTTGACCTGATCAATGAGCAACGCGATCAAACACTCGTCCGGATACAAAACTACCAACAAGCCACGACCAAATATTACAACTCAAACGTCAGAAGCCGACGGTTCAACGAAGGATACCTCGTCCTCCGCAAAGGTAGTCCGCCCAGGCATTTACGAGCTCGCCAACAACGCGACTGACGTCACAGTGCCAAGATCCTGGAACGCAACACACCTAAAGAAGTATTACTTCTAAGTCACTTTTATCGAAATCATGAACTACGGGTCGGTTTGATCCCTGAAAGGGGTACGTAGGCAGCTCGTATCGAGTTCAACTGCCCCCTCCCCCCAAAAAGGGGCGGGGGAGTGGGGTACGTATAATCGTATACTCCCACACTTTGTAACTTATTCGCTTGAATCAATAAGGGAAAACTTTTTCTCAAATCTCAACAAAATACTCTATCATTTGCCTCGTCGGTTGTTGGCCACAACGGACGAACGATTACATCCTTCACGGATTTTAATTCCTACGTTCTCACTGAGCGAAGGAAGTTCTCAAACATCCTCCACGGATCAGAGCGCGCTATATAAATCAGGGCTAGGTATACCCCAGTCAAACATCATTGGGTAAATCCCATACGATGTTCCTTATGTTCTGCCGGAAAAACGGATAAGTAAGTCGAGTTGGGTTCGCAAGTCCTAAAGCTGTGGCAAAACATCCTAAACCCAACAACAGTTTGTCCTAAGCAACGTTGGTCTGATACACACCTCGCGAACATAATATTCACGGTTGGTCGTAGAATACGAGGTACCCGTATATGTTCGAACATAAACCCAGCTAACACTTCGCTCCTCAGCAACGCTGGTCATTTGCATAGGTCGATCACGACCGAGACACTGTGGTTCGCCCGAACACATCTCGTCTCTCAAAGCACTTCGAAAAATTTGGTACCTGATGTGCACAATCAAGTACTAGGAGACCGAATGTGTTCAAACTTAAACCCAGCAGACGCCTCGCTTCGAAGCAACGCTGGTCTTAAACAATTACAATAAACATTGTTTTGGTCATAAAAATATTCGTCAATATTCGCAGCGGTTATCTTACCAAACAATTATCAGATAATTTACGACCAAACGAACAACTAGTCGAGCACTTCGTTTCGCCAAGACTCGGAACAAAACGAAACATCTTAAAACTATTCGAATAACAAAAGCAAAAGCATCATGTTCGGAATATAAAGCACGCCCGGAAAAAAGGCCATGCAACATAACAAAAAAAAAAATAATAAAAACAACGATAATAGTAATTAAAAACTGCGATGTAAAACAAGTCCAATCTGTCGCTCAAACAGCCTCGGACGCCTCTGGGATTTTCTCCTCGGACCCCTTTTGAGATAACGCGGTCTCTGGCTCGCGGACTTTCTCGGTGATCAGAGCTTCTACTCCCAGAGTATTGACATTAGACCCCGTTGGATCCACGACACCAACTCCCGCGCCCATGAGCTCGATCAATTCACCACCCACGATAGGAGGGCCAGATTCAGCCGAAGCCGGAGACAGCTTGAGATCTTCCCGGAGGTCGGTCGCGAGACGTTCAAACTCAGCATCGGCATCTGCGAGTTCCTCTTTCCATCCGGTCAAGGTTTTCTTCTCGTCGTCCAACGTGGGAGGATTCTCGCCTTGAAGGATCCCGATGAGCTGAAAGTTGCTCTCTACTTGAGCAAGGTCTATAATCTTCGTCCTAGCTCCACCCTTCAGTTCCTCGATCTTCGCCTCGGCTCGATTCACTCACTCTTGGAATTTCTCAACAAGCTCTCGCCTCGCCGTCCTCCGAGCCTTCGCGACAGCGACTTCGCGAAGTTCGCGTTCCGCGGTTAGCTGACGTTTCACAGAAGCAAGCTCAGACTCTCTCTTTACCTTCTGCTCGGAAAGACGTTCAACAAGACTGTCAGATTTGTTGCGCTTCAACTTGAATTTGTCCCTCTCCGCCTCGAGCTTCTCCACACGAGCCTCGGCCCGATCCAGCTCGGCAGCATGATTGCTCTCCACCTAGTCGAGTTTGGCCTTAAGGGCAACGACATCCTGGCGTTCCTCGTTAATGCGATGTTGGTCATCTCGCGCATCTTGTTCGTACCCCGCAATCACCTCGTTCGCAGCCTCGATAAACTGAAAACAGTTCGGGTTAGTGACCAAACGACCCAGATAGGAAGCGAGCATAAAGTTTAAAGTTGAACCAGGTACCTTTGTCCCCTTAAGCGCCATCCTGGCATACTTCTTTCTCTTGGTAAGAGTATCAGGCGGCGGGAAGTAATCACCTCGGCGAATAATCTTGGAGAAAAGCATGGTCGAGGCTGCGGCTTCGTCAACCGATACCTCGGCTGTGACAGGAGCGGCCTTTGAAGTTGGAACCAAGGTTAAAGCGGAATCGTCACGCCTCGCTTTCTTTTTCGAACCCTCAGCATCAGCGAGCCCTTCTCGCTCGGAGACATTTCGCTTCGGCGGCTTCTTCCCGGCTTCGACCCTCTCGTCTCGCTTCGGCGGCTTCTCCTTATCTCTGGGTCGCAAGAGGGAAGATTTCTCAGGTCTCAGCGCTGATTTTAAACCAGCAACGAGCTCCTTCCCTGAGGAAGAATCCCGAGGAGGATCGATGGTCGTTTCAGCAGTAGATTTTTGGCTCGGTCCCTTCGAGTCAGAGCTCTCCCTACCTTTCTCCTTGGCCCTCATCTTGGCAGCCAACACCTTTTTGTCCCGGAATGTCAGTTTACCCGCCATCTTTAACCGCGAATCGATATCTGGAGAATGGAAAACGGACGAATCTACTTCAGCGCCGAGATAATAGGCTCGCGCGCGTTCCACTCTCTGAAGCGTGAAACTCCTCAACCAGTGCACTCGGCGCTTGCAGAAAGCTTTAATCACCTCGGACAAATCTTCGGGTACGCGGAGCACTGCCTGGCGAACTGTAAAAAGAAAAAAAAAGCAAAACATCAATTAACCTCGGGAGCAAGAGCCTCGGTTGGCTACCAATTTTTCCCCAGTCCGTCCTCGTCTTCCCGATCCAATCTTCAGGAACCGAGGCATCATCGACAAGGACGTAAAAGTAACGAGATTTCCAGTGCTCGTCTTTGTTGGGAAAACTGTGAAGAATCCGTCTATTCTTCCTATTACTAACATAGTAGGTTTTGGATTTCGGGTTCCGTCAGATTTCCAACAAGTTAAGAAGATGCGCCAAAGACAGCTCGACATCGCACTCATAGCTCAGCACCATCAGGCCTGCAAGGTGGCGAAGGCCTTGGAGGGGGTGAGCTGAGCCAAAGCCTACCCGTATGCTCGCAAATACTCCAGGATCAGCCCCGGGACTGGGAACCACAACAAGCTCGCGTGGAGAAAACTCTCGTACACGGTAAAGTAGCCCGGAGGAGGTCTGTCCGCACGGTCTGACGAAGAGGGCAACGCAAACTCCAACGCCTCAATGATGCCAAAACGGGTCCTTAACTCCGATAGACTATCCGCGGTAGGAAGCGTCGACCCCGGAGGATCCGCAACCTTTTTCTTTGCACCCTTTTTCTTCGAGGGAGCTTTGTTTTGAAGGCTCATCAGAAGATCAAGTTTTCTCCTCGCTTCGGCAGGATCGAAATTCCAATCCTCCTCTTCGGGCTTTACGTGCAACGCTTTGGCAACTCGAGATGCTGGACGAATCACCTCGCCACCATTAACGTCCTCGTCGGTTTTTTCTCTCGCCTCAGCAGAATCTCCAAATTCTTCTGAACGAATTATCCTGCGACCCCGAAAGGATGGACGATTAATCAAGCCAAGTGAGTCTTCAAGGCCAGTCTGGAGAGGCAATGGGTAACGCTTCGGCTCGCGAAGAAACGGAGGACGCCTGATATACTCATATATTTCGCATATTTATCATGCATTTAGAATAAGTTTTCATCCATATTTCATTTATAGATAAGTATAATCATAGTATTTGATCATTTATAGGATTTAGAACATTTGCATTAGCATTTGCATTTTCTTTTGTATATATGCATCATTTCAGGTTATTCTATGGATTTGGCGACAATGTGGAAGCTGCAAACATAAGATTATGAGCTAGGAACCGAATTGATGTCATCTGACTTGCTGTACCAAGATGTTGCAACCGATTCAAGTCCATGCCACCTAAAGCGACTTAAAGATCAGACTCTACAAAGACTTTCCATTCCGATTTAGCCTCCACAATCTTCATAAAACTCATAGAGAATTGAGTTACCTTTCGTACAGAGGTTATTTCAAGTCATTATGGTCAGTCGTACAGAAGATACGGCTATTTAAGTAACAACATGTCCGTCTGGAAGTTTGGCGACCAATTTCGTTAACTGAACAATCAGCTCGGATGAAGGGTTTTGCATTGAGATTTAGCTTCGAAAGTCTTCATAAGAGTCTTAGGAAATTGAGTTAGCTTTAATTTGGTGGTGATTTCAAGTCAAACGGTGCAGTAGTGCAAAAGTTACAGATCGATCAATCCATATACCCGAACCAAAAGCTACCACTCGCAAATTGCTCCAAAAAAGGTGTTTATGCTTTAGTAAAAGTGGGATTAGAGAGGTCCCTTGTCCCTTGCCCTTTGTCTCTTGCCCCTTGACCCCTCTTTTAAGGCCAAGAGCCATGTTTAAAACTCTA